>CM068828.1:26804935-27079552 GCA_028554795.2 Sinohyriopsis cumingii
GTGCCTCAAGCCGTGCAATACAACGCAGGCATTTGTATTGCAAAGTACGGTATTTTAGCATGCAACCAACTTCACCTCCGGTCTCATTATCTTTAACTACCATCATTACCACGACCACGACTACGATCATTATTATAATCATCATCGTGTACCCTCACCGCACCCTATTCCAAATACATGATCATTCTCATTCTTGTCGTCATCGTGCTTCTCATCAGTGTCTTTGTACCTTATGCACACATAAATTAGAACCTTTGGAAAAGACAATTATGTGCAGTATGTCTAATCCACTGGCTTAATTGTGATCAGGTATCGACAGAGAAGACGATCATCAACGAACACTGAAATTTAGAGCTGATCGGTAAGCAGCCAGAATTTTCTATTACTTTTAATTCTAGGTTAAAAGAAACCATTGCTGAAACATTTACGACATTATCATTGTCATTATTATAATCACGTCATTATTATTATTGTTATTATTATTATTATTATACTCATTATTATTATTATTATTATACTCATTATTATTATTATTATTATCATTATTATTATTTAGAGTGCACGTATTTGCTAAGCATCTCCTGTATTCCAACTGACACGTGAAAGTGCATTTTTGCAACCAGTTTATTTTCCTCGACTCTCTTCCGTATTGAATGTGTTAGATAATTTTCTCACCTTGTCTATTAACGCTTCAGACATATAAATCACTGAACAATACTATGGCAAAACTAATGAAAAACTATATCATTATCACCAGTGGCAACAATATCACCATCAGCAAGAACAATATCAATATCAATACTTACTGTTGCTGTTACTGTTCATATACCTATTTTCTTCTACTGGCTTAACTTGATTAGTCATACCAACAGTTACACTGGGAAATGACAAAAGTATCTTTGTTTTTTATTAAGAACAGTGTGTAGTAAGTATGCCCAAAAGAAAACGACGAGAACACGGAAGAAGTGGCTTCCCCAGCCCAGGATATGCTAATGGTATTGTTAATTTAAACCTTTACTAGTTCGATGTTAATACTATTGATTTAATAATAATAATAATAATAATAATAATAATAATAGAAGAAAAAGACGAAGAAGAAGATTTGTGTGTGTGTGTGTGCGTGTTTGATTTGGATTTGTAACGTAGCTTTAAAAAAAAATCAGTAATATCGCTACTATGTCTGTAGTGTGACAGATTATAGTGATATCTAGTAGCGGGGCATCATTCCGCAGACATGTAGCATGATGTCCCACCCAGTCACATTATCCTGACACCAGGCCGACCAGTCCTAATACTAACCTCTTAATGTTGCACGCCAAGCGAAGCAGCTGTTAGTAAGTCTTTGGTATGACTCAATAGGGGATCGAACCCATGACCTCATGCATCCAAGGCGGACGCTCTAACCACTAGGCCACCGGAGCGGTCCGAAGACGAAGAAGAAGAAAGAATAAGAAGAAAACTGCAGTTGAAAAGAGCCAAGGGAAATGTTTAGTGCATATACAGTACCTTGGATGATATAATTACTGCAATGCCAAATGAAGTCACAATAACTTGTTATGCATAAAATTAAGTAGCACCCTGGTGAATGAATTTACAGTTATATATCTAAAGCATATACATTACAGAGGCAGAGCCAAAACTATAATATTGTCAAATGATACTAATGGTCACGACGAAGACTAAACAGAAATAATGTTTATCGTTTGATCATTTGTCCTGACTCTCGAAGGAAGTAAAAATTGCAATTATCATATGTTTATTGTGTCATACAGTTTTGTCAACATCTATCAATCTGCATTATTTTATAATTATTCTTTAAGCACACAGGGTACTTTGTATCAGTCAGTCTGTCTTGCAGGGCGTGAATTTGAACCTGGAAGCCTTCACACTCACTTAACCCCCTCTCTATCTCTATCTCTCTCTCACACTCATGATTTCTGTACACGTTCATACGAATATATATATATATATATATATATATATATATATATATATATATATATATATATATATATATATATATATATATATGTGTGTGTGTGTGTGTGTGTGTGTGTGTGTGTGTGTGTTTGTATGTGTGTGTGCGTGCGTGCGTGCGAGCGCGCGCGTTTGTGTGTGTGTGTGTGATCATTATTATTATTATTATTATTATTATTATTTTGAATACTAACTCAAATCTCAGTTGTCCTTATTGGAAAACTGAAGGAAGCTGTGAACGCCCGTTATTCTTTTCCAGTAAAACAATATTCTATTTACAAACCTTGATAGAGCCAGAACCTGTGAACTTGAATTATAACCTCACGAATTCGCATTATTTTATGCAGTATATTTTTCATTTCGTTTTCTGAATCCGAAGTAAGCTTGTGTAGGGTAACCTTTTTTCTATCTATCCACTATTACTGTGTTTGGAACAAATGCAACATCATATTTCTTTCGCTGGTAATGTAACAACTGAACATAACAACGCACGAGTCATCGTCATATATCAATACTTGCCTGACATTTATTTCACTGGATCCTCCAAATTTAAAGAGTACCTCCCTACGGACAGATAAAAAGGTTTTAACATTTCTATATACTAGTATGTGCACACTTATCATGGGAGTTTTCTGCAGTGCGAAACTTTACCATGGATACCAGAATCCACGTGATACAAGAGCCATACTGTGTAAATTCCTTACCTACGTGGCACACACATACAGTCTTGTAACACATAACCTACGTGGCACACACATACAGTCTTGTAACATATTTGATGTTATTCAACCCTATATAAAGGTTCTACAACAGAACATTTAAAAATGTTTCAGTGTCTTAAACTCTCTCTCTCTCTCTCTCTCTCTCTCTCTCTCTCCAACTGCAAGTGCTATTGTGCAAAAGACAGACAGACAAACCGACCACACTTGAGCGAGAGATTGATAAAATAGGGATAAAAAACGTATCATATTGTCAGTAGCAATATTAAATCAAGGATAATAATGAGTTAGATCGTCTGTAAATAACTTTCAGTGTTTGAATTATCTACTGTTTGGTCATCTTTTCAGTAGGCCATTTTGTCGTCTGACGTATCAATCGATACACATTATACTGTCGTCGCTGTTAGGAGAACTGTCTGTGTAATGTTCGTACTTTATTTAAACCCGCTTAGCTTTTAAATCTCAACCTTCTGTTTTGTTTACTTAATCTATGTGAACGAAAATAGACGCTCACCAACAGACAGAAGTTAAAACTTTTTGACGAGGTTCGGAATAGCCGCTGAATTACATATTGTAGCGGACAAACTCGACAGGACCTTCGTTGTACATACAATACACGACTTCATGCAAGCCAATCAACTTTAATGGAAATCCATGTTTGTCATGCATGAGATTCCGACGGCCCTGGTTTTATCTGGTTACATTTACATCGCACGGGTACATTTAAAAATCGTTACCCGCCACACATCCAAGAGGAAATAACACATACCTTTCATATATGTGTTGGAGGGATGGGTAGTGGGTGGGTGGAGGTGATAGACGAAACATACGTATAACATGTAAGCCGTATCTTTCACATACCACTTGTTGTACTACACTTTTGGTTAAAGTAAACCAGGAAGCTCGCCTTTTGAATAAGAATTATATACAGTCCGAGTGTATGTGTTTGTGTGTGTGCATGTGTGTGTGTTTGTGTGTGTATGTGTGTGTATGTGTTTGTGTGTGCGTGTATATGTGTGTGTGCTTATCAAGTTGTCTCCTACTTTGAGCAGAATAATATCGTACTGTAAATTAACCTTTCGTGAGGATATTTTCGTCTGATGTATTTTTTATAACTCTAATGTATTGTAAGCTTAATAAAAATCAAGCAAGAAAAACGCTGCTGAATGATATTTTTTATTCTGTTTCAGGAAGAAAGCCTTCCAAAAGAGTGTGTAAGTTGCTTCTAAGAGTCTCAAATGAAGCCTAATACAATGAACCATTCACAAAATGAATATTCAATTCAATTTAATTTATTGAGCACAAACAATTATGTATGGACAATGAATACAAATTTGAAGGTAAAAGGCAAAATAGCTGAATGTGCCACCAACACGAATGCTCATTTCTTAGCAATCTGCTTATATTTTTAACTTTCATTCGGCTCCCTGTAGAATGTCAATGAACGTCTTTCTCTTCAACGGTACTCTAAACGTTATCCATCAGTAAATACAACAAATATCTTCCATAATTGATTTTCTTCGACTACCAGGACACGATTGCCCTATTCGTAAATTTAAATGACTTTATATTTATAGTTTCACAGTGTAAGGAGAACATGATGAGAAGGAACTGTATTTATATTTCGAAGTTATCCGAGTGTGTGCAAGCTAGAATTTTGCGAAGCCATATTTTACAGTGACGATGACAACCAATGCTGTACCCTTTCCATCATATGTCTATATGTTTATATCTTAAATAACACATATGTCACGTGTTAAATTTCACTCCCATATAGTTAGGATTGTATTATTTCATGAGAATGCCTGTAAAGAGTGGTTCTAATTATTTGGACTGTGCTTTCAAAGAATTATATTTGGTCATTTTTGTAATAGAGAAATCAACATCATATCACAATTAAAACACAGTCAGAAATTTAACATTTCATAGTTCAGTAAGTTAGAGCTCATCCAACAAAAGGTTGATTTAGACACACATACGCACACGTGCGTCTTCTGTTAACTATTACAAATTATAAAATTATCTTTAATTTGTATGCTTCAACGCAAATTATGATTTTCCCATAGCATGTTATATTACACAGGACGAGAGTTACTATCCATATTTTATGTCAACTTGCATAATCATCTCAGCTTGTGGTCAAATAATTTATCATGTGCCATTAATATATGCAATGGCTCACGGAAGCTTACAGCTGGAATCCTTGCTATTATCAAAGCTAACGAGACAAGTATAGTCAGAGAAAGACTGTTTGCCACTGATGGGTCTTGTTTGAATAATGTATACGATTTGTCCCGTTTTACAGAGGGGCTTCATGCAAGCACAATTTAAAATGTCAGCTGATTGCATGATAACGTCTATCACCATCCTAAAACATGACGATAATGTACTGTTTCTTGTCATATCATCAGCAAGACTTTCAAATACAATATGACACACAATGATTTATACAGTCAATCCATTATATAATAATTATATTGTGTTTAAATATGCCAGATTTATAAACGTTATGAATGTGTAGAAACGTTCAAGTAAAATTTATTTTATATCAATTGAATTCCACCTAAAGTACATTCTTTCCGAATTTAGTTCCCACGCAGTACCAACGTGCCGGGCGATGTGGCGGGAGAAAATTAAACAATTTCATGAGAAGTGGACAACGCGGTTTCAGACAGATGCGATTTTCTAGAAGTGCGAAAAGAGGCTCACCTCCTCATTATGGTAGTAGAGATGTGCGTCATCCTTCAGAAGGACTAGCAACAAGAGCAAACAGTCATTCATCGGAAAGAAAATATCATCAATTCAGATTTCAGATGGCTCACGACGGTTTTCCTTCCCATGAAAGAAACAATGTTATTACTGATCATCATTCAGGTCCTCACTATGGTAGTACAGACGTTGTTGATTGTCCAGAAAAACAGCATGACAGAGCAACAAAAACGAAGATAAAACGGTATAGCAATTATATCGAAACTGACCTTCAGTTCAGTTCCAAGACGGCACTCCAAGGTTTCTCGTCTTATGAAAGAATGAATTTTGTGAGTGGCAATTATTCAAATACTGAGTGTAGTAACAGAGATGCATTTTGTTCTTCAGAAGAATCATTGTCTTATAGAGCCAGGAATGGACCTATGAAAAGAGACCAGTATGCCAATTCAACCGAAAACGAACACTGCTTCGGTTTCCAGATGGACCGCCATGCTTTTCCATTTGATGAAATAATGAGCCACGCTATTGATCATCAACACCATATGTTTCGCGAACACGATGGCAAAAACCAAACTATTTCATTACCTGCGGTAAGGATTAAAAAACAAAGCGCTCAATTAATGCAAACAAGTACAGATGCCACGGACCAGAATTATCTGTATTGGATTTCATCTATTCTAGGATGCCTGGTGAAAAATGGAAACCGGATGGAACTAGAACAACTACAAAGACAGGTTGAAAGTGAGCATGCAACACATTATTCAAATTATGAGAAAGAAGTTGAAAAATTTCCTAACATATTTAATATCAGTGAAAGTATTCCTGATACTGAAGCTGATGGTAATGAAGAAGAAGGCATATTAAGGGATAAATATGAAATATGTCGCTGGAAAAACAGACGTGCGCCTCTGCGAGAAACACTGTTCAAATGCCGGAAGTTGCTCTTCGGAAGATTGCAATGGACTTCACATTTATAAATTTTACATCCTGAATACTTGTTCTTTCGAACAGTGCTTATTTGGACATGATATAAGAGATCCACACGATGTTCGAGTACTTAAAATGCACTTGCTTCATGCACTCAGCCCTGAAGATATCGGATGCGAAATATTAGAAACAGGAACGAAACTACAATGCCTACCATATGTCGTTTCTACAACGGATGGATGGGATGTTCACATAATGAATGTCAATTCTTACATCTTTGTAGATGGTTTGTCGCGGGTGACTGTAAATTCGGTTTGAAGTGCCAACGCTCACATAATTATTTTGACCAACAGCCATCACTTGTACTCAAGCGGTATGGAATTCTTGAAGAAAAGTATATGGATGACGTCAAAATATTCTTACGAGACGCAGACAGTACAATGGAAAATAAATCGAATTCTGTGGTCGAGAATGGAAAGGAATATTCAGTAGGTACAAGCCAGCTAAATCGGTTTGTAAAATTTGACCAGGGCCATCCAGCTGCGAAAAGGGAAGTCATCAATATAAAAGCAATGTAATTTCTAAAGATAAACACATTAAAAGGGATGAAAGCAAACTAGAAGAATGTGTATCTGCCAAGATTCAAAATTCCATGTCTGACCAGATTGCCACCATTGAGATATGTAAGGAAACAGAAGACGGAGCATGTGACAGTCCCAACTGGATCAAACACTGTCTTCCAATATCCAGCTGTAATGGAAAACTTGAAGTTAAAGGACTGATGCAGTTTTCCGCAGATACAAATGAAATAAATACTGCAGGCGACCGAAAAGTGGGAAAACGGTCCGCAGTAGATCTCAAGCATGAATGTCTGAACCAAAGTGATCGGTCTAAACATTTGGAAAGGCCTAGGTTTTTGGATAGGCTATCAATTACAACGACAAACAATCTGGATAGTTTCAACAACAGTCATTCTGGCAAAGAATTTGTACAAGCAATGACAACTACTGCAATCGAGAATGGTTTCGCAATGATCCCTGTCGATGACGAATTGTTTGGCAGATCAGATCAAAGACTCTCAGTTACTGTAGCTCAGAAGCATATCAACTCAGGTGTTGCCAATGATGCACGAAACCTAGAGGTGAAGAGAATGATCGGAAAAGATGGAATGCCAATATGGATATATCGATTTGTCGATACTATGACGTCTTTACCCCTGGAACCTGACCAATGTGACCACCTGGAGAAGAGTTACCAACAATTTCAGCAGACAAGAAACTGTTCAATAGAGATTTTGGATTAAAGTAGGTTATTATTTATCAATTCACATTTCTTTATCAAATATCTTAAAAACGGAACAGTTGTACATAACACTTGTTAAAATAGATTGCATATAGTTAGTTTAGTGATAAAAAAATGAGCATAAGAAGAAGAAGAAGAAGATGATGATGATGATGGTGATGATGATGATGATGATGATGATAAAAAGGACAAAAATATAAACGTTACTGAAGCACCACTGCATATACCCGTGCTGCCAGCTTGCCACTGAGGAGTTGCCTGTGTCGGATACAGATATGAATGTATCTCCTAATGATCATGAAATATAAATGTACTTAAGGTGTGGTGATCTTTAATGTGTGTGTGTGTGTGTGTGTGTGTGTGTGTGTGTGTGTGAAGTTAAGACAACAGTGAGATAAACAGTCTGTTTTGGACGTAAGTCTTATTTCTTCACTTTACATTCTTTACACCTATATATAGCCATAGCAGAAGTGGGTGTCTCAGAATCCGGTAAGTGATGATCCAGAGGTAGGTATCTCAGAAGCCGGTAAGTAATGATCCAGAGGTAGATATCTCAGAAGCCGTAAATAATGATCCAGTTGTTGATATTATAGGGTTTAACGCCATTTTTCAGCACACGATAGGTTATACATGGCGGCCAGTATAAATGGTGGAGGAAGAACCCGGGAAAACGCCGGAAAGAACCACCGACCCACGAGAAGCTACTGGCAAGCTTTCTCACATACCCACATTAGCCGAATCCAAGACTCGAACCAACGCAGACAGAGGTGAGATGGCAGTGATCCGTACCGGAGAGCGCTTTAGACCACTCGGCCACTCGGCCACTCCAGAGGTAGGTGTCTCAGGAAAGCCGGTAAGTGATGATCCAGAGGTAGAGTGCCCGTGCCATTGGAACAATACTTAGGTGTATTATCCAATAGACCGTTATCCATTTTATGTCCCTGACTTTAATTATGGCACATGCCAGTATTTGATATACACCTAAAAAATGCTTCGGCACTTAACTGAGATTCTTAAGAAAAAAGACCAGGAATAATATTTACAACGCAGTCGTCTTGTCCACATTAGTCATGTATACATTTACATACCCACTGCAATGAAATCTCAAATTTTCAAATCAGTATCTTCAACGATAAAATGAAGTATGCATTACGTTACAAAGATACGTATTTATGTACAGGCACTGTGAAGAAATCCTTTTTAAAAAAAGGACAAAAGAGATAATCATCATATTTGTTCAAGTTGCCGCCATTATTATCGTAATCATCATAATCATCGCCGTTGTTATAATGACATGTTTGGAAACACGCACCGAACCGTGACAACATAGGAATTTAGAAACCATTCCAACATTGTTCGTAAAATCTTTTTTTTATTTCTTGTCTTAAAGTGGAATTTGTATTTTGAAAGTCTTTACAGACGAATTGTCGTTTGATTAAAATTCAACACCAATTAAAAGTAAATAACTTGAGTTTTAAACGATGATATCATTTGAAAGTAAGCCAGGGTATGCAAGTCAATCCTGCAGGTACACTGTGTTTTTGTTATGGGTTTTCTTGTTCCGCAAGTCAAACGTTTTCTTTCAGAGAAACATCTTTCAACAAAAAGAGTAACAAATAAATAAATCCATTTAAATACTTAGGATGTATTGCAAGAAGCAGGTGCTGTATTCACTTGTACTTAATTTACAGTCAGAGAATGTAGTTTGTTTATTTACAATATATTCGAATTAGCCGTTTCTACCATTTAATAAGATTTATTCTAATGAGTACAATTTTTTTTACAGACTAGACGTGGACCTGCTGACCGTGGAGGAAGCGCCGTTAATATTACTACACATGAAAAACCATAAAATATTGAGCATAGTCAAAATTAATTTATATTGCGTCATATTTGGAAGAATAAACGTTAAAGCAAAGCCATAGCGACGGAAACCATCGAACTACAAGAGGATGGTGGTACAGTCAGAAAATCATATTCTGTCATCTCGAGATGCTAAAGGAAATATTTTCCCACAAACAAAAAAAAAAGTGAAACGCAAATACAAGAAAGCAATATTAAAGAACAGGAAGTATGATGGAACTAATCAACTGATGGTTACAGGAAGAAAGAAAACGATAAATGAAAGCATAAGTATTTACACTACAAGAGAGGAACGAGATAATATGGATGACCTTAGACTTTACATGTATTAGTCAATAGTAATTTAGATATTAGTTAATGACAACGTTTTTGCAAATAATTAATATAACATTCAATTTGTAATTCACTTTCAGACATGTTGTTCTTTAAAAAAATATGTAGATTGATCATTTTGACAATACTATTGAATACTTATTGCTAAGATAGATTGTAATCTTTTTAGAAGTCGATTGATTTGTTTGATTGAGGTTGTTTAGTGTTGTACGAGACTGGTATACAAGCTGTTTATTTAGTGCCGAGGCTATTGGTGTAAAGTATCCTACCCAAGGACGTAGCAAGTCAGCCCACACAGGGTCATCCAATGGTCGGACTCTTTCATTTTGACCATTGAACCACCACGGATTCTGACTCCATCAGTTGTCTGGTACGGAATGCGGGTATAGGGTAGGGCCCATTTACATTCTTATGTCTGCAAACCTTAAGGGGTGGGGGTCATCTACAATGAAATCTAATCTTAATTATTATGAATTAAATAATCGTAAAAAACCCATGCGTACATCAGACAAAAATGTTTATTCAATTTCATGTTGCACTTTTTCACAATAAAATATATATATTACCATAGGGAAATAGCTACTCAATGCATTGAAATACAAGCTGGAGTTGTCTCCTTTGGTTCATGTACACAATAGACAATAGAAGGAAATCGTAACTATTGAAATGCTCTGAGCTCACTATCTGGCATACCTCTACTTTAAAAGAATCTGCAGTTAATTAGAAGGAAATGAGGGATATTACCATTCACCAAAAAAAAAAAAAGAAAAAAAAAAAGAAATGGGGAAAGTAACCTGAAAACACAAGTAGAGTGTAGGTTAATATTTTTCTTACAAATGAGGAGTTCCTTGTGGAAATAACTTGCAATATGCGTTTTCATCTTTGTTGCCATTTGAAACACGGAAATCTACGGATAGAGGAAACATACGGAATGACCAGTCGTCTATATTATGCCATGGAAAATTAATCACGCTGCATATAGGACGGAGACTGAAGTATCTGAAATTTACATTAATGACATTGCGTATAGAAGGAAGATAGAAGTATCCCGAATGGACATTTATCACACTGAGCATAGAAAGATCGAAGTATCCCAAATGGACATTAATAACACCTGCATGCAGAAAGGATATCGAAGTTTCTCAAAATTTAGTCAGCACAGCGAGTGATCGGAAACGGATTTCTAACGAGTTCACTGTTTTGCACATATTAACCAACATGCAGCCCTTATTAGTTTCGTTTATTAAAATAATATCCAGGTAATCGAAGGTTATTTTCTGTTATATTTTGTAAAATCATCGTCTTCTGCTGCTATGAGCAGTTTTAAATCAGTAGTTTGCTTTTTATATTTATTTATTTATTTATTTATTGTGCACCGTCAAAATATTAAATAAAATTACAATTTTAAAAAGTATCCAAGCACAAACAAATTGCGACACTCCCACATCTTTTCGTCCATAACGCTTTCTAGAATCCACTGTCTGCTTAAATCTTATTGTCTCACTCTTTTAATATGATGGAATCCAGCAGGGTACCCTCATCCGTCGCTCAGTCGAAACAACATGTAAACAAGCTTTGAGATTCCCAGTACGCACTGTAGTACCTACCCGTAAACAAAAAGATCAGAATGGCACGTCCAAATGTGCACATCCCTGCCATAATTAACACTAAGTTTATCAAAACAGAATTTAAAGCACTTGTTCTCACCGTCTCAATGTCACTTCCAGTAATCTATTTGTGCCTGACCAAAAACCTAAAACATATTCTGTCTCAAAAGGTGTGCAGATCAAAGCGTAGAGATCGTCTGTACCCAGAACACGTATACATTCTGGATGGAGTGAATCTAATTATGAAAACCACAAAAACAATAAAAAGAAAGCAATGCCATTGATAGTCCACACAAGCTTTATGCACTCAATCTGAGACGGACGATCTAGATGCATTCTGATAGTAAAACAATCATTTAAAAAAACATGAGCTTGTCATGCAAAGCTTGAAACTGGTTTCTTGATGAAAGATGAAATTGAATCTTTTCTGAACTGTTTATACACTCTGAAGCTCTCTTGAGATTTTGCAAAGAAGAATCAGCGAATAAAATGAACACAGCCAAAGAAAAACAGCTTGTCGCTCGTGCAAGCATGATTTTATTTGTCGTTGAATTATAAGCAAATTCTTGATAGTACACTGCTGCAGAAAGATATCCGTACTTTGGTCTATCAGTCAGTCATTTCCTTTATAATTCTATGCTCCACATACTGAGTGCAAGTTCCATTTAGAATTGCTTTGGAATTACATCCGATTAAGAGTGGGCAGCTGTCCATTGGATAATCTACACTTGAAATATACATGGTGTTGGATAGTTGTGGCTTGAAAAGCCTCTAATTACTCAAACGGGGATTGATACTAATGTTCGACTTTGGCAACTCAAAGGTTAAGAAAGGCGAGACAAGATTTTATTAGTTTAGGAATACCGCCCCCGGCCTCACATGTATGTATGTATGTATGTATGTATGTATGTATGTATGTATGTATACGGGAGCATTTATCCGAACTATCTCTTGTCATATGCATAGCACGTGCTCGGCCATATTGAATCCATTTGTTATACTGCAAATGTGTGATAGTGGATAATCTGTTTCAGGTCAAATTGCGTGATATTTGAATCTATTTTGACTTAAAGATCTTTCCAACGATTTAGATAGGGCTTTGTAACCTTGGCACAGCGTAAGAGTCGACGCTATTATGGTCTACGTTTGTAGAGACAGAGCTGTGTATGTCAACAACAATGGAGAAGCTTGTTTGTTCACATGAATGCCGAAAGGCTAAACGAGTTAAAGTATGCAAGTTAACAGCTTGCCAAATTGCATGCATCAACATTATACTCTGTTCAAATCCTTTTATTATGAGTATATTACACATAAATTGTCCCCACATGTGTTTAGTATGGCGACTATAAACTCCTAATTGCATGTAGATGGATCAAAGTTGGGGTTGCCGGATGTGCTAAATTATCGCTTTCTGTATATACCTTTAACGAAAGAAAAGAAAATATTTGGGATTTACCTTGAATGTAAAAAAATTGAGCCTAATGTAAACAACTTTAAAAGTGACCTCATTTAACGGTGTGGATGAACGGACATGTAGACAGACGCGCACACCGATACCAACGTAATCGTTTTGTCGAGATGCCACCAAGGCGGGTTCAAAAATTAACAGATTCAGTGAAACAAACAGTCATCCAAATGCACAGTCTTTTATTCATGAAGCATCTTGTAATACAGTTCATTGGGACAACATTATCGATACACGTTAGACAAACCCAGTGCTGATACACGTAAGACACGCCCAGTGTTGATACATGTAAGATAAGCCCATTGTTGATACATGTAAGACAAGAGCAGTGTTGATACGTGTAAGACAAGCTCAGTGTTGATAAATCTAAGACCAGCCCAGTGTTGATACCTGTAAGACAGGCCCCTTACTGATTCACGTAAAACAAGCACATTGCTGATGTAAGTCAAGCTCAGCGTTGATACACGTAAGACAAGCCCAGTGTTGATACACATAACACACGCCAAGTGCTCATACATGTAAGAAAAGCCCGTATTAAATTTTGTTTTGAATAGAAAGAAATACTAGTGTTTCATTTAGACCTGTAATCTCTTAAATTTTGAGACAAACCGCTCTGAACTTGTATAGAAAATTCCGATTTAAATATACTTCCTTTCTTTTTTTCTATTACAGTTTCATACGTCAGAACTCTGTATCTTCCTGGGAAATGTTAAAATAGTGCGACTCCGTGGTCTTAAACAAAGTAAAAGAAAAGAGCTAACAACAAGAAGTTTTGTGACTATCAACAAATAAGACATTTCCCAAAAACTCGAAGTGAAAACTTAAAAAGAATTTCCAGTATTGTGATATAATCCCAGATAGTCATACTCACAAAATTTTTATTAACTGTCAAAATGAAAAAAGTACCAACTGAATCACAACAGTATTCCAATTAAATTCCAGTATCGAAGGTATTTGTGTGCCTGTAGTCAGAAAAGTGTTAATGTGCCAATAGCCTGAAGTGTGATTATGTGCTAACAGTGGTTTGATATATCTCAAAAATATAATCCAAAAATGTTCTTGTCTGAAATAATAGTAATTCTAAATTAATCTTCCAGTCCAAGTTCTTGTATGAAGTCATAGTAATTCCAAATTAATGTTCCAGTCCAAGTTCTTGTCTGAAATCATAGTAATTCCAAGTATATCATAAATGAGTACTTTGTATTTTTGGTGAATACTAATTTGAGTAAATAATTATACACAAATGAAATAGTGGAGACACAAAACGAGTATTCTGCCTCAGATGTTGAATGCAAGAATAAGTAATTTATCAAGTAAACAACATGATATAAAAAGGTAAGACACAAATGTGAACTTGCACGATGGTCAAAAGTTCATTCCTGAAATATTATATTTTGTCAACAATTTAAAATCTTTTACTAAAATTATAATAAAGAATATGGTAAACATCAGGTACAAATGTAAGACGTGTTCGGCCATTCGGCCATGTACGTTTCGATGTTGGGTGGGAACAGAGCCACCACCCAACAAGATATTACTCCTAATCTGCGCGAACACTTGGGGGTACCAATATTCTCACCCCTCACACGCATATCGGGCATTCGACTCTATATATCGCGTATTGCCTAATTACTCTTCGAGTAGGAACTCAGTCACTAGATGAGGCTTCAATATCCGCACCGCAGACTACTTAGTTATGTCTGTGTTGCAGCCAGATTACGCATGCCTGTGAGAGGAAAATCTGCCAGGTTATGACTCATGGACGGTCCATCACAGCCAATAATGTGTAAGATACGCATTTAATCAGAGCAATCCATAAAGTAACAAATTTTCTCTGCTATTCACATTCTACTTTGAATTTTGAGTACAGGTGATTATGTAGTTCTGAATATAAAACCATTCTGTGAGTATATGTAACTCATTTTGTTTTGGTATTCTACCTTGTTTAACAAAATACAATTACATTTTTATGGTGGCATCGAATATATCAAATTGGGATTTTAAGAGAACTTTACCAAAAGTGGTTGTCGGATAAATCGAAAAGAAATCCCCATACAGCCAAGCAAAGTTTTACCATTCCGCCGATGGAAATGTTGATCTCGGCTTCTTTTCCAGCGTAGTTTTCGGGCGGCCTGATCTACTCGAGACGTCTACATGCTTTAGTCCCAGGAAAATGGCTGGATACGCTGGAAAGGTGTTCTTTCTCAAGCTGATGCACGCAATCGGTCTCAGTTCTCAGGTCCAGGGCCTCTGGTATGCCAGCTGATTTTCTTCCGAATAATGTCCAGGTGGCGCCATATTTAAGCTGCCCAAACTTTGCAAAGTTGCTGTATGCACGGGGATTGCTTCTCTGAAATAATATTAATAAAAAGTCATTTATCGAAGAAAGTTGTATTCAGTCCTCGGATACGTTAGAAATTATTAAAGTAATAGCTTTTTTGGGATAGGCGAATGACTATTGTGAACTTAAGGTCGCTGGGCTTTCGATACCTGGTTTCCGTCTTAAACATTTTACATGTACGATTTAGTCTCACGCTACTGCCTTGAGTCAGGAGCGTAGAAAAGAGAAGAAAATTCCATACGATAAAAAAAAATTATAAAAGGAAAAAAAATGAGAAGTAAGGAAATGGAAAAACAAAAAGAAAGTTGCTGCATGAACGCTTACGATGATGAGAGCCAGAATGGCGCACGAAATGTAAGGAATACGTCAAGGCATTTTTTGCCCGAAATTTTGTTTCGGGTCATTTTATCGCCATCGTTTGTAATTATCTTGCATGTGCCCTATTACATTTACAGATTGACTATCTACCTCCCATGCAAAAAATGTAGTTTCTGCAAACGTTTTTCTTTGCCGTACGAAATGTTCCTACTGATATCTTTGTGAAACATACTTACGAAATATGATACGATTTTCATAGGCTTAAAACTTACGAATATTCTACGCGTAAAGTTACAATACGTCGTAAAACGGGGCCCACGTCTGGTGCGAAGTAAGTTGAATGGAAGCGTCGTGGTAGAGCAATAAAAACAAACGAGGCACTATGTGTAAAAATGATGCATCACATGACAGCCAGAACGTATCCAGGAAGATGCTGGTCATGTGTATAGCTTACATGAAGAGCAATGTGCACCTAAATATAGGACAGAAAATTTGCGAAAGAGATGCAGCCCATCCTGTGTGGTAAGATGTTTCTTTCCTATGTAATCCACAGAGGAGAGGATATATGTGGTAGAGTGGTAATTTTAAAAATGTGTAATAAGTAATTACGTAGCTAAAAAAATATTTCGGGGGGGGAGGGTACGCGCCAGCACCTTATCCAATGTTTTGCGTGTATGACCATGAAAGGTGCAATATATATATATATATATATATATATATATATATATATATATATATATATATATTATATGTGTGTGTGTGTGTGTGTGTGTGTGAGTAGTGTGGGCCAGTGGGCGAATGGGCCAGTGATTTTAGAAGAAAAGAACAGGAATGGTGAAGATCAGTGACTATACACTCAGGGTTTTTAGTAATATGTTGGCGACTATTGGCTTAGGTTGTATAGTGATTATTGTTTTGTATTTGCTGCAAACATTCGGTGACCAGTAGTCTCTACTTTTTCTTAGTAATATTTTGGCAACCAGTGGCCTTGGTTCTTTATTCCAACTGGCTAATCAGTGGCCTTAATAAATTTTTCCTAAACTCAATACAAAATAGGTCAAATAAATCAACTGGTTGAAACATGAATTTAAATAGTGTTTAAGACTAAATAGTTACAATTAATATGCCATATGGTGGCAACAGTAACCTAAAAGTCTTACAAAATAGCAATTAAAAACTGTTGTAAAATCTCCTGAAAATCCATACTACAATGTCTTTTTCTGGAAGAATGTTTTTCTATTAGCTGAAAATTACATAACTGATCTCTGAGCAAAGTGTTCAGTGCTACCTGAGAGAACAGGACAAATATTTACGTGGAATTCTCAAACGGTTTAAGGACAGTAAAAAGGGAGAGACGTAATTTGTTTCTGCAAATCAGTGTTTTGTCTGCTTGTTTGTTTATTTTTTGTGCATATTAAATTTGATTTAAGGCCAAAGAAGGAGTACTAGTTATACCGAATAAAACAAAGAAGAATCAAAATAGACCAAATGTATTCATAGCAGTTGAAGACAACGAAATACTAAATTATAACAAACGAAACAGGATACTGGAACATTATATTTTTAAAAAATGATATGGGGTGGACTTGTTTTAACTTGTGTAAAAGATATCAGATGGACCAATTAGACTCATTAGCTTTTATTCCGATCACATGCTCTGTTGGTTGAAGCTTTTGATACTTTGACCTTCTATATTCAGTGTGATTATTATCTGTTTAGTTACTTAACAATTCCACACTACTGACGATCTCTCATCCCATCTGTGTATTCCGTACATTCTCCCTATTTCCAACGGTCACATCAGACACGATGCCACGTGTTTTGTGTCATTTAAGCAAACACTAGTGTGTAGGCTTAAATATAACGTACAGAGTATTTAGGTTGCTTTCCTTTATATTGGTTTTTGTTTTAATTGCAGATGGCAATTTCGCTCAATTTCATCTGATTTGTTGCATATTATTTGTAAATTCTAGTATGCCAGGATTAGAAAGCACAATACACAATCATTGAAAACGCGTGAATGCGCAATGGAATATGTTCCAGGTTGTATATGAACCAAGGGATACAACTCCAATTTTCAGTTTGTTGTTTAGTGGAGTTATTTTGTTATGATAATAAATCAGTTGTAACATCACACCTATTACAAGCCTTCTAATAGTATTAATTTTAAAATAACAACACAAACACAAATAGTGGAATAACCTGCTACTTTACGGGGAAACCCAATAATTTAGAACCGTCAATACCGGGAGACGAGACCACACCAAGATTACAGGGCGGGCCAGTTATCATTTGTTTCCGAAGGTCACCAGTACACCTAGATCCCAGGGATGGACAAGACAAGATATAGGTTTTGTATCTGGTTACCCAATTCTGCCCAAACGCATGCTTCCTCAGTTACTCCTTTACAGTCCTAAACAGGTAAGCTAACTTGCCTCTAAATGAAGGAGCAGATCAGCCCTTTGTATTTAAACCTGTAAAATATAATTAATCCTATAAATTGAACTTTTGGCCTGATACAGTCCCTATAGTCAACTGTATAATTTAATCCCATATTTTAACATGTGAAAAATACATCTTTTATTATCACCTGTGAAAATAAAAGATTTCTCGTTATGCCATGCGTCGCTTGATGGTGTATACGTGTAAAAGGTTTACACACACCAAAGAAACAAGAGCATTTTGTGATCTTGAGCAATAATTAGAAACTGCATTACCTCTCAGAAATTAAATACTTTTGTGTGGTGGGGGTGGGCCAAATATATTTGACTCACCAAAGAGTGCATCGTTACGATATTATGCCAATTGTACTACCTTAACAACAATATAAAATTCCGGTGCGCTGTGTTGCTCAATCATACATGTATGTATGGTCTGGTATGGTTAGATAGTTTACAAAAATATCACATATGCAATTCACTGAAACATTGTAGGTCATCCCAAAACTACCGTTCTCTCAGATCGATGATTATTTTATGATCGGTCGATGAATACAAAATTGAAACTGATGTAAACGTACGAAAAATGGTGTGTAGGGAGTGTGGTAAAGGGTGAGTTTAATATTCAAAAATTCGATTTAGAAACACGTTTCGCATATAACCACATTCATATTTTCTTTTCATGTGTAAATACCAGGTATATTTTATTTTGGTTATACAAAAACGATTTATTTTAATTTATGGTTTTGCATTTTATTAAAATGCGACGAATTTATACCACAGGATGAAATATTTCGGTATCATTGTAGGAAAGGAAAATATCCATAATGTATAGGTACCAAATGTATGCAGGACGTTGAGTACATGTAGTATGTACAAATTGAGAAAATAAAAGTGCAAAGCATATGGAATATGACCCAAGATTTTACACTATATGATTTCAAGTGTAATTGTCCGTTTAATATTAATTTATTATTAATTATTTCACCGATGTTTTAATAATGGTACAACCATATTGAAAAATGAAAATTATTATAGCCTCTAATTAATCATTAATTCTTAGTCAGCTCTGGTAATCTTAAACGTATCTGTGAAAATAAAAGAATCTCATAACCTCTTCACAAAAAAAAAACAATTTACGGCACAAGCAGTTTTTAAAGCAATATTGAACCAATGCATGACTACTAAGTATTCATTAATATAATGCACTATGCAACCAGCCTGCATTACCAAAAATAGCATCTTTTACACAGGGATGTGGCTGCATAAAATTGACTGCCACTACTTTCTTTGACACCGTACAAGACGGTCAAAAGCTATATTACAAATTCAAATTAAATTCATATGAATACCTGTTTATAAACAACAACAATCTCATGGGAAAGGAACAGTCTGCAAGGATAATTTGCTATAAGTTATAGAAGAACATTACGGCCACATTTACACTGACAAAAATACACCCACTTTCAATCGTGTTCGGCAATTGAACTCGGTGGTTGACACTAGGGACTATTGGTAGTCTGACCAGCTGGAAGTTTGACTCCGAATAACAGTCATAATTCACTGTCCTTTTGAATAGTACTGACGAAATTTAGTCATTACTCTGCTGTGTTATCGGGCTAATGTGTGGAGATGTATAACAGTTGAGCTAGTTTAATACCCCCAGCCTGCACGGAAAAGAGATAGAACAGTAGTGTTCCAGTACATGCAGAGCCATATCTTGTAATGGCGGCTACAAGAGAAATATAAACATGAATTGATTAAGCACTGAATAGCCAACCAAAATAGAAAATTCTGAGTAGCCAACGAAAACGACCAGTTCTGCTATGTTGAATAAACTTGAAAATAAGATTCATAGAGGAGTAAATGTACCACTCTGCATACCTGCAAGCAACAAGATTGGCACAAGTGTAATCTACTAGTTTTCTATTTTAGTTACAATGGAATGAATTCAAGATTTACTTTTTGTTCCATGTCAATTCCATTCTACCTGACCATAAATCTAACTCCAAAAAATATTGTAATTAGCAAGATAACGTAATGTGAAATTTGAGACTTTGAGGCAACTGAATGGTACAAATGTAATATTCGTCTTTAAATTTTAGCAAAATTCAGAATTACTTCATTTTGTTTTTGATTTTGTTGCTTTGGGTTTTTGTTGGTTATAATTTGTCATCTTTAAAGTTCTAAAAAATCATTTTCATAACAGCGTTTCACAGCTTTCCCACATGCATAAGGAACGTAGATAGAGACTGTTTCCGTTGATAATTATGTCAACTTGTTAACTTTTTGTACTGGTTATCTAAGATATGAATATTATATTTGTACTATTAATGAAAAAACTAAACATAGCAATAAGAAGGATCTTGTTTCAGATGTTAATGAAAGAGAGAATATTTTTCAAGTAAACAGCAATATAAAAGAGCTAAGACACAATAACCATATTAGGAAGAAATTACAAACTTTCATTTCACAAGCTACACAATTACACACTCTATAGAATCCAGATTTTCGATTATTTAAGACTATAGGTGCAAATTGAAGGCATTGCTAATAAAATGAGAATGAAGAACTGTACAAAATCTTCCGGGAGTTAGCTGTATCAAAATTGATTTAAACATGAAACGCTACAATGGGTAAATATGTTAGAATTTTGCAAACATTTATCGAATACACAATATTACTATATGAAAAATGCACAATTCTTAAATTATGTGGTCACAATTTCACAATTATATATATATATATATATATATATATATATATATATATATATATATATATATATATATATATATATATATATTATTCCACCATTAGTTTAAGTAATAAAAGTAGTTTTTTCTGGACTATCTAAACACGTTAGTAGAAATGCACTTCATTTTAAAACTGGATGGCGCACCATCGCAGAAAGACGCAACATGCAAAAACCTCTGCATTATTTGTTCTAAAATCATCAATAATTTTTCATAAATCGGGACTGAAGCGGGGTCGAAACAAAAACTGCCAGTCTCAAGATTATATTAAAAATAGTACCTTATGATCTGAAAAACTCGAACAATATCATTCAACAGTAATTTAGAGACACTTGTGCACAATATCTTACATACAAAAACAACTTATTCACTCATGGAAAGATCAGCCACAATCCACAAGATTATCATCATCTGTACTAACCTTTACAAACCGAAAGCATTCCTCAGTACGCATTCCTGAGCTCGAAAGAGGTCAATTATCATCTAAGCACCCATATATATTGTCATTAATAGTAAATACATTTCCATCCACACTTCAAAGGCAGGCTTGACTTTGCCATTTAATATCCAATATCTATATCATGAACAGAACATCAATGTCTGTTTCCTTCTCTCTGTAATATGCCCAAATTTTATTTCGTATTTAGCATTTCTATTTTCAACAAGTAGGAAACTTTTAAATAAACAGTGCATAACATAAACACAAGTTAAGAAAATATTTTTGTAAAGTTAATAAACTTACTGACTGACTGACTCATTTAAGAAAAACAAAAGCTACCGTTAATGATTCATTACGCATATCATTTGTTCAAGTTTACTATAATTATATATATATATATATATATATATATATATATATATATATATATATATATATATATATATATATATATATATATATATTTAATATGCAACAGGATTGAAAGTGATGATTGTTTTCTTTTTACACTTGTTTCGGGGGTCATCGGTACCTTGTCGTAATTCAGGCCAAGCATGACTGACGATTCTAGTTTGCGAAACCAGCCTTAATCGTGCGCAAGTAATTGTGCAGATTATCAATTGTACTATATCCCTGCAGTGTTGCTAGTCAAAAGCGCAACGGCAGGCGTAGTATTGAATGGGTTCGTCGGGTACCTGCAGTTGTGGCGGAGATAACAAAATCGCATTCGTTTATGGTACAAAAATGTTTAAAAGGCGCATGCCGAACAGGTGGTTGTTCTAAATGTACAATCGTGTGTGGAGCTAATATTGTGACGCAAACGTCTTGATCTGCTCCATACTGTAGAGCTTCTTTCAAAACGTCAAAGGTCACAACTTGACTCAATCGAGTGTGTTTAGTTCCTTGACTTTGCATTTGGTATGAAACTTCCTCCTGTCGGTCTCGGTGTAGACAACCGTAATTTTTTGGGCCGTCGCTACCAAAAGTAATGAAGGCGTCTTCTATGTGCTCTTCCGTACATGCACATAAACCGTTCACTTGAATGTTTGGGTCAATGGTATGGAATCGATATCCTTTTAGTTATAAGGCTTATTACAATTTTAAACGAGTATTATCTCTCACGTACGACACAATGATGACATTTTCAAACGTTTCGGGATTCGCAAACTTGGTTGCTTCTTAGTCATTTACCAAGATCGAATTTCCAGAGAACATTTCCACATGTTTTGTGAGCTTGCGTTTGTTGACCACTAGTTGACGAAAGCGGCTCGGACCTGCCAGACTCTTTTTTCCAACTTGTAAAGTCTTCAGTGCAGCTAACCTTCAGGAAAAGCATAAAAGGGTTGATACGATACCTCTTTCGTTGAAAACGTCTATAGTCTTCACACTTTTTAAAGTATGACTATATTAATTTAGCCGATTAGCTTCAATTGCAACGTAATATGTTCCCTTAAAAAGTGTGTTAATTACATTCTAGGAGTAGCAAACTTAAAGTCTAAACAGACACTCTGGTCTTCGCCAGAGAACAAGTGTGATGCGTATAATTTTGCAAAGTTCATTTGCAGTAAATTAATAAGTCATTTCATTCAAAAATGTTATTCGCAGCATACATTGATGTTTGGAATGGTCGTATTAAAGCTAATGCTTAACGTAAACTTATCCTGGTGCATTTGAAAGTTCTCTTTTGGGACTAAAGGGCTGTGTCATATAACTGTTGTAACTATAACTTTTAGATCTCATAATAAGTTTGGCAGCGAAAACGACTCAGTTAGAGCCGAAAATGCTTTGGTTAGTTAAAATGTAGATTTGCAATTTTCGGCGTCAGTTTGTTTTTCAAATTTATCTAGTTACCGCCTACTCCAGTTATCTCCATATATGTATCTCTGGACTTAATGTGTTACTTGTATCATAAAATTTATAATTATTGCAACTATTTCGAATGACTGCCTCAGTATCATATTAATCAGGCTCATCGATATATTTTAAATAAATAAGTGCAATAAATTTTTATGAAGTATATGTTTTATTTAGATCATCACAATGAAACGGTTTCAACGAACGTCTCTACTTTTGTGAAATCTGCATTTACAAGAAACGCAATGCAGACAAGCAAACGAACCAAAATGATCGACACATATGCGGTTATGACTGTGTATATGTAATATCCGCCGCTTCCGTAGCAAGAGATATTTTGAAAGTAAAGAATGCAGAAATGATCATTCTAAGCTTTGGAAATGAAAAAAATTCCTATTTTTACATTGTCTGTCCACTAATCGTGTATTATGTTGAACTATATTTGTAAATCCGGCCCATTTTCTATATGCATATTGTTTTCTCTTTGGTGCATAATATTTCATACGAAGCATTCAGACAGAGAATACAGACGAGTGTGATATTTCATTTTATTACAATGTTACACAAACATATTGGTATTACATTGCAGCTATTCTGTACCTTACACACAATTCAATAATATCTGTTCGCAAGAAAAGATAAAAATAAAAGTATAATCTTTATATCTGCATATTCTTAATTATACAAATAATATTATCAACATTTGTGTTTGGAAACCTCTGGATAGTAGTTGAATATGCATGATGTTTCGAATTGGATGTAACAAAACTCAAAATGATATATCCATCTTTCCTAACCTATAATTGTTCAGCCACAATACAGACCGTTTTCATAGAGTGAATTATAGATACCACGCCGTTGTGTCGCGGATTGCTAGTAATAATCAGCAACCATTCATATACTCGTCTACAGTACTTTGTATACCATCACATCACCTCTCTGCTTGTACAGGTATCCATCTTTAACTTCTCTTTTCAGTAATACAATCTTATGCTCGTTTTCAAGAGACTTCAAGGTTTCTTCAAGATCGCCATTGAATGCTCTCTTCTCATAGTTAGTTACCATGACAATGGTGCCACCTGAAGGAAGAAAACAGTGATAAATAATGCTTTCGTTCACTGTTCAATGCAAGAACAATAACAAAAATCAGATTGGTCGTCTCTAACTATTGTTTACAAATGTTGTTTAATACTTTAAACACACTCATTCATTTATGTGCTTGAAGTTTAAAATTTATTTCAATTTTATACCGCATAAATGCATAACTATTGATAAATACAGCTTTATCAGCGCATGCCATATTGGAATATCCAGTATATTGTGCGCCATAACCAAACAATATCATACTGTATTATTAATGGATAATTATAGTCAGATATGAAGTTAAAGGACTGACTCGGGAATGCCAAAGACTAAGCGGGATCACCCATCCAAAAATGCAAACTGAATTGTAGTCCCATTAAGGGGCTGGGTATTCTTTATGCACGTTCCTACAAGCACATGCGACCAAGACACAATGGCACGTGCCTTTCATGAGGACTCAGCCTGCCAACTGTACAGAGAGACTCAGACTCTATGCATGTTTAAGCCTGTATTGCTTGCCTGGGTGAAGCAGTAAGCCATTGAGAGGACAGTTCACCCCTTCTCCTACCAAAAAGGGGATAATACCGTTGGAGGCATCAGTGATCTGGTTATAGGTCTAGATTGTTGTGGTTATAGTATCAACGCAATATTTTGCGTCCGACGGTGGAAAGGTTCATTTCATCTTGAGGTTGAGTTAGCGCCCACCATGCTGAGCCGTTTCCAGTCTATAATGTAATGGCGGGCTTCGTTCTACCTCCTCACTACTTGCATTTGACTCAAGAGATTTCTCTTGACAAAGAAACATCAAGAGTGGACCCAACACAAAGAAAAGCAAATTCAGGACCATGTGTTGACAGGAGACTGCATACGCTATCAACTTCGCTGCTGTCCATGAACGAAGACCAGCTACCGGAGGCTCAGTAGGTGAGATCACTTAAACTTTTGATTGGCGCGGCAAGAGTGCGGCAAGCACCGTGTGTGACTTGTGTATTTTGCACGAAGTAACATACGAGCACATTTTCTCTAGCTCTTTTGCTAAGCTTACTGTTCTTATCTCAGTCTGGTTATCTCAGTCAGGTTGTCTCAGTCATTGTGTCCAAGCGCTAAGAACTACATTTAAAAAGAAGACACCCTTGTTTTCTGCTAGACATGACGGAGTTGTTCTAAATTCAAACTGCAACAACACACACACACATACATACACACACACACACACACACACACACACACACACACACACACATATATATATATATATATATATATATATATATATATATATATATAAAACTCATAAAACTGGTCTTTAACTTTGAAAACAAGCCATATCAGTCATTTTAAGAGGGACACACGCAAACGAAGTCGAGCTGTTTGTTAGTATACTAGAAGCTATAGTTCCACCGCAGCATGGTGAACTTTATCTTATTTAAAGGCTTAACTCGGTAAATTTTCAGGTCAGTGCCATTAGATGCCGCTTAAAGTACCTAATTAGTTTTTAATTATTCGTGTGAAACGAATTAGCTACTGTTTGCTACATTTACTGACGGTGACCTAAAATTGACTAAGGTACATATAGGATAAAATTCGCGATGCTGTGTGGAACAAACATTAACAGAAAACACGGTTCCTGGTATACTGACTATACATATCAATGAGTATGAAAATGAAAATTCCAAATTCTCTCAAGAGCTATGGCAAAGACCGCAAAAACTAGAAATGTGTTATATCAGACCTGGGTTCCTCAAACTTTTTCAAAGAATTCAAAATAGCCCCGGCTGAATCCAAAGTTGTAAACAAGTGTAAATTCCTGCACAGTGTGGTTCATTCATCAGTCTACAAACTATTCCATAAGAAGATTTCCATGTAGCGTATCATTGTAATAGTAACAGCAACACTGGCCATTCTTCCACGAAAGAAAAGATTAGTTCCAAGAATATCATTAATTAAAAATTCTCCTCCGTCACTATCCACTTTGTTTGAAATGTGCGGTAGTCTGTACCCAGCATTGTAATCTGTCGTACTGTTGTCTACCATAGAACCTTTCAAAATCAGAACTGATGAAAGATAAAAAATATCGGTATAAAAAAAATGAATTACTTATTGTTATTTTCATATCACATCCATCGATTAAATGTGATAAGACAGTACTAATATCAAATGATTTTATTTTTCCATTTTCTCACCCGTATTGCTGTCATTAATTAATCCGTATAAATGCGCAGTAACATATTTTGAAAAAAGAGCACGTAGCTTGAGCCACTTTTTGTTGAATTCTTCAAACACTTAACAACTGTATCAAAGTCGTCATCAGCTTGAGACGTTTCTTTAGAGAATAAACTAACTTTGTATTGATCCATTGAATACTATGACTATTTATATGACAATCTCAAATGCGCACCGAAGGGCCAGAAACTGATCTTCACAGCCGACTTTGTTGCCAGAGGCTGTTCAGACCAGAGAATAAGGACAGCATGCCTAAGACACCAAGGTGTCGGCAAATTCAACAAGAGCTACCAGAAGCTATATGAACTGTGCGCCCAGATCTGGCGTTGTACTTACAACACATTCCTTAAGGGCAAACATAAGCAGAACGTACCATGGCGATACCCAAAATCTGGTCACTGGCGCCAACTAGATTAATACAGACTGCAACACCGACCATTCACTTGTAAGCCTCAAAGTTTGAGTACAGCACAGAAAGTTACATGGATTCTTCGCTTGCATAACAATACGCAGCATGAACTTATATAGCAAATGTCTGCACTTTCAAAGACCATTGAGAAGTCCAATCCTGAGGATGGCATTCAAGGGGAAGTTAATGATGTTTGGGATGCCATTGACTCAATCATCTACAAGTGAGCCGTCACTACATTTAGGACAACCTGGGCTCAAAACAAAGACTGGTTCGAGAAATACATTGCCTGTGAATTAAACAGATATGCAGAATGAAGCTTAACTAGAGCGCATTCTAAATCCATCACAAACACACGTTTGGATCTTAAGCTGGCAAATCGAGCGGTGCAGAGGATCCCAGGTACAGCACACATCAGTGACATTTACAAAGGAATAAAGAAGATGCCCCAGCATCATCAGCCGCAGAGACTGATGAATTGATCACTTAAAGGAGAACGTAGAGGTATCGTTGGGTTGAATACCACCTGGATCTATTTTGAAACGAAACGGATATCTCACTTGACGCACGGCCAGTGTTATATTAGCCGGCATGAAGGAAATCGACAAAGAGCCAGCAGATCTTAACCTCTTCTAGATATTCGAACGTTAGAATCACCGTGATGTGTAAGAATAAAGGCGACTGTGGAGACAGTAACAGCTACAGTATTATCGAATTCCTCAACAGTAGGTGGAGACCGTTGTCAGAGTTATATTCAGGAGGCATCAAGCACTCGATAACAGAGTGCTTCCAGAGGCACAAGGTAAATTCTGAGTGGGAATTTGAACAGTGGATATGATGTTCCAGAAATCACTCTACATTGTCTTTTTGCGAGCACAGCAGATCGATACGGTCAACAGTACAGACGTCTTCAAGATATTCGGGAAAGATCAGTTGCCTCTGATAGCATCAAGATAAAGTGAATAGTGCAAAAGGGCTACGTTCTGGCCTCAAAACGCTTAGACAATGTTGTCTACCTTACTTCTCAACCTCGCCATTTGCGCATAAATGGCAACTATCTGCTCATACATGAGTGCCGACATAAATTTGTCAATCGCTATAAATTGAAAGCTAAGGCCGAAATGCGGCATGTTTTGATCTGAGAAGTTCTGTTCGCAGACGATACAGCACTAGCTACCCAGTTGCAGAACAATATAGACTTACTCTCTCATCAATGTTCCATGTGCTCACTCAAAAACATCATCAATATAAAAGTAGTCATGACCGACGACCTCTCACTTGAGGAGGAGATCAATATCCACATTGGGTATAATGGCAACCCTTACAGCAGGCCACCTAAACGTTCCTGGGACTCAACAAACGTTCCAAAAGACCATGAGATGGATTCGGTGGGCCCATGTTCCCAGTATTTTGCTGTGGCAACAAGACAGTGACTACACCCAACAGCCAAGAGAAGATATTCAACAACTTCCATCTCTGCAGCTATCGTTGTATCGTTGGCAATACACTAACATAAATAAGTCACCAGCACCAGCGTCCTTGCCCAATCCAGTCTAGAAAGCATCCTGGTCATGCTTAGACAGTGACGACCATGCTAACTATGACATTTGCTTAATATAATAAGAGACCAACTGGACGCCCAAAAAGCCGCATTAAAGATGAATGCAAGCAAAACATGACATATTTAAACATCGACGTCGGTGAATAAGAGATACCGATAGGGAGCAGCGACAACTGGAGCTGCAAGCTTCGTGTTTTAGCACACCATCGTGACAAAGCTTTTGGCACAAAGTTAGTTCCAATGCAGGACATAGTGTGCTATCCAGTCTACCACGGCCTAATCTATCGTTTAAGTTTATGACTTTTTACCCACCAGAGGAGCTGCAGTCAAACTAACAAGCAAGTCATCACCAACGGCAACTGCGTACAATACCCATCGTCTCAGTCAGACAAACGGATTTTAACTATATTTGCCTCTAATGTACATCAGTGAGAAATAAAATACTTGCCACTGGAATTTTTAAGTATAATATGTTTAGCCTAAAAACCGAAAACATTAATAAAATACGGGAAAAGCACTTGTACATTAAGAGCGGTATCAAAGGAAGGTCGTGGATTTAATAGAGTTTGCAAACATTATGAGTCGAGTATAATGTTCGCTTCATTATTTTGGGTAACTTAGACTGTACACAATATTTTATTATCAGTGATTACTTTACTGGTCTTTAAATCATTTGGTTGCTAGTTGGAATCCTCCGCAGATAATCAGGTCGGCTGATCTCAGTAATTTCTTTTCACTCATATTACTAAGGAGATGTTCGGTGAGTATGTACCATTGAAATGAAATGAGTACTCGTATCTATCGTAAATAAGCCTTGATGTGGAATAAGGCAGCGTTCCATTTTATCTTTCTTTTTCCTCTGTCTGTCTTTCTGTCTCTCTCAAACACACACACACACATCAACAAGACAAATACTAAACTCTAATTTCAAGGGAAAATCTGGAATACAACATCTTAGAATGACAATCAAAGTATATACAAAATAATTACAAGTGTAGGATGAAATAATATATAATTAAAAACTGTCTTAAAATGGGAACACAACATGAAGCTCCGAGCTGCATTCAGCTGAAATTGTACCTCTAGTACAGAGAACCACAGCGTTATCATTTAACAGCAAAGGATGGAACTCATACCTGACGAATATCAGCGCCATGAATAATATTTAATATCCACATAGTTTCATTGTCCTAGTAATGGGAATATGTCATGAAAACGACGTAACTATGGTATTATCACAACAACTACTACAACTACTAATACCACTAATATTAATGCTACTAGTACTATCTTAAAAAGATTAATAATAATAATAATAATAATAATAATAATAATAATAATGACTGTATAATTTATACAAAACCTTATGCACTATTTAACGAAGGAGACAGTATCCCAAATAATTGTGCATAGATGATAAACAATGCTTGATTCAAGTTTAAAAAGACTGCATTTGGACGGTTAGACACATTTCTTTAGGCAACATTCTCCACGAAATTCCAAGCGCAGTATGCAGTATCGTTCCATACGTGTGAGTTCTATATTGGTCCATGCCATGCTAGTCTTATTACACAGACTGTTAAGTGATTCAACTGAATCTCGGTTGAGTTGTTGTGGTTTGTTTTGTTGAGAATGTGGCTCTTTTGATCATTCATTCGTTTTCTGAGACCAACTGTTTCGCCAGCGCATTGAGTGGCATCGATATATATATATATATATATATATATATATATATATATATGCCATTTATTGTGCAAAACCATCATATTATCCCAATGATCATATATGTTGTTTCATGCTTGTGCTTGTTGTCGATTTACTATGATTTTCTGTGTTGATTTAGCACATAGAGAACAAACACACCCATACTCAAACATACAACCAAACCAAGCAATTTACACTAGTTGTTACAACGAAACACCAATGAAGATTTAATAACTCGGAAAATGTTAAACTGTATTTCTGTCTTTGGAATCCGTCCAACTTCAACTTACCTGACTTAACGATTCTTGTTATCTCCCGTAGCGCTTTACTGCAAACGTTCCCTGCAAGACCGCTTGCTGTGACTACATCATAAGTTCCTTAAAAAAATGTGATCCGATTATAAACGGTGCTAAATGTAAATTTCTTACCCTTCAGAGGAAACCTTTATGGAATCTCTAAAATATTTCTATGAATGTTTGTTTTTCTATTTCATTTATTTATTTATTTATTTATTTATTTATTTATTGTTCAACTATGCTTCATGTCAATGTACAGTTTCATAACGGGCCAAACAATACCCCAGAACCAGGTAAGCTCGTAAAATAGGTCATTTTGCTACTTGATCTAATCCTGAATCAGTTGCACGACTTTTAGCGTACAAAATAATAAGTTTCCTGGCCCTCAATTGAAGCAACAGAGGTTGATTCTGTACAAATAAAGTTCAGATATTTGAAGCTGACTGATTTCCCCATTTCAGGGACAAACATGAGAAGGTGAGAAAGATTAGTATGCAAGAAAGAATAGGCATCCTATGTCTCGTTCCTGAACGTGTCTCGACAAAATATCCAAATTAAGTTAAAAACTTTAAAAAGATTTTAAATAAAATCAGACATTAATTTTCTATGTACACAGTTACTCAATATTTCCTAAAATGCTATATAAAGATTTGATGTATATATTTATGTTTCGAAAAAGTTTAAATTATAAGCTTATACTCTTAAACTTACTTGAATATCACATAATTAAATTGATAAACGGGGAATAAATTAATCACTTTTTCGTCACACAATAAACTCTCTTGACAGGTTTGTCTTCGTGACTGAAATTAAATATGGCTGTCACTGCAAAACATAAAAATTTATTTAACGACAAAATCTAACGATAATCTCACTTCTTTATTACATTCCCTTCTTTGAATTTTGTTATAGGTACAGCATCGTAGAGTTGATAGCAGGATACCATAGATAAGTACGACCGTCTAGTAAGTTTGTCTTTTTTTATCTCTTGTGTTTGTATTCGGTTTTGTTTATTTCCCCATTAAACAAGATTTAGTAGTGACGGATAAACTCCTGGCTCTCTTGTTTAGTCTTTGTTTGGTAGATGTAAATTATACCTTGCTCTGAATAAGTTTTAAACAGTGTATTAGTTACTAACTCTTGCTCTGAAACAGGTTTAATTATTACATTATTAGAAGAATAGGTGTGTACATTTCAAGAAATATCAATGACAGTTAACATTATGCTATATAATGCAAACTGTTTTAAAATGTATTGTGAAATGTTTTCAAAGAAAATATGGGGATTACCATCATCCATGTCCAAAGCCTTGTCTGTGATGGCGGTGTTGATGTAAGTTTCGTACACATTTTTCTCTTTTGCTTTCGCAAGCATGTTTTCTGCTGGGTCCAATCCATCAATGTGTTTGAAGCCGTTCTTTTTCAACTTCAGAAAAAATATAAATTATTGTAATGATGCTCTTAATTAACAAAATATCTGCATGTCTATTTTCATGAACAGCTGGCAAAGGACTCAAATTACTGAGATTTATAACAGAGATAATAATGACACATTTGGTGTTATTGATAGCCTATGTGAGACTAGTCGAGTTTGATCTTTTAAGATTTGTGTGATCATGTTAACAAAGCAAAGTAGCCTCGGTGTTTACAACGATTCCAATATTATTCGGGCACGAGAGAGTTTTACATTCACTATTACGAATATTTCTTGAAGATGGATTCCAACAAAAAGGTTAAGATTTATCTCGATGATAAACTGTAGTTTATAGCAGATTTAGGCGGGGGAGATAAAGGCATACGAATGACTTAATGCAAAGACATTAAGAAATAAAAACTCAGATCGTCAGTATCATATGAACAAAAGAAAGATTTATGAGTTAGACAAATGGAGCAACGGAAACAATTATTTTAATACTTTAGCCCCCCACAGAACGGTAAAAACTTCGACTTTAATAGAACTGTATGCAATAACGATTTCATTTTACAAAAAAAAGGAAAATATATGACCTCCACTTTGAGTTTAAATCATGTTACTTTGCAATAAGTTATAAAAAATGTGTGAGCTGCTGAAAGTTTAGCTTTTCTCCTATATAGTGATGATAAAAATTTACCAATTTTCAAACTTGAACATCAGTATGTTATTGCTGTCAGCATGATACATAAATAATATTGTATATATAAAAAAGAAATTATCCTTAACCAGACGATACCGTGCTGAAATTCATCACATGATTAGCATATTTAATATTATACAACTCTGATCATAGTATATACAATGATATTATTTGAGAAAAGTCCAAAACGAAACGAAATAAATTAAATTTTATTTGCAACACAATTGACGGGGAGAATTTTTATTGTGACCAGTTGTACAGTGTTCACTGGTTGTTGAACAGGAAAACAACACTGAGATCTGTTTATTTCTGGGGGCTATTAAAGAAAATGAAGCCACCCAAGTAACAAGTTGTCATGTTGTGAGCAAAGGGGTTTTCATTGGCAATTCTTAGTCTATCACATGAAACTCATTTGTTCGGTCATTTAGGAATCAGAGAGACTTATCGCAAGATCTCAAATCATTTTGTTGACCGAATATTATAAGTGGTTTTTTTAAATACTGTAGATCTTGTGACACGTGTCAATTGATAGGATAGGTAAGACTCCCTTTCAGTTTTTTCATGTATTTGACAAACCATTTAGTAGAATAATGGTAGACTGTGTCACACCATTACCAAAAACCACGTTCTGCAACATATACTTGTCGACGGTAATGTATGCGTCCACAAAATTTCTAGAGGCAATCCCTTTGCAGAATATTAAGACTATGACCATATTGAAAGCTTTAGAAAAGTTGCTCACATATTGTGGCCTTACCAAGTCTGTCCAACCTGATCTTGCTGGATATTTTATGTCTGTAAGTTTCTCCAGCATGCTATGTATGAATATGACATTCTTTGGAAAGAAGTCATCATACGTTGAAGAATATGATTTGGTTTTATTGTTTTGGCACAGAACAAGATTGGAACAAAGGTGTTCATTTGTTGTTGTTTACTGTTAGGAATTAGTTGTAAATTGCATTCAGGTCAAGTAGTATTGTCCTTATAAAGTTGCAAAGAATGTTAGTAACTTAAATTACATTATTAACATTCCTTGGAGCCAAATAGAAGCAATGGTCACAGGTTAATAGAATATGTTGATATAGATAGCTCTGTACCAGAAACATTCGTATATGATGCACAAGAGAAGACAACTATTAAGGAAATAAGAGCATTTGTTTCCAGATGTTCAAACACGAACACATAAAATATATCATGACGTTGAATTTATTTATTTTATACCTGCGAAACAACATCTTTATATGATGAAGTCCCTCCTAAACGACTGTTTGAAGAACGAGATTCATTATTAGCTGGAGAATGACTCCTTCGAAAGTAACTGGAATGACCCATGTATTCTAGTTCCCAAACCAAATATACTTTCTCTATCTCTACTGATTAATGAAAAGGAAACAGGGTCGCCAAGACAGTCACCTTTCCAATCCCAAAATCGATGGCTGCATTGACAAAATTGGAAATGCAAAATATGTAAACACGTTTAACCTTTTGAAGGCATTAGGGCAATCTCCACTTACGGAAATAACAAACTAGATTTAAGCCTTCGTAGCTCGAGGATATACCGAATTGTAAAGCTTTCGATGACATTATAATCCACAAAGTCACCTGGAAAGATGATTTGGAAACCATCTGGATGTTCATTGATCGATTCTGGGATATAAATTTGACAAATAAATTTAGGTAAATGTGACATTTTTCATGCTTATGTTACACGTTTAAGACATGCTGGGAGACACAGGCAAGCTAAACCTATGAATTTTAAGGACATGCTATCTCTGAATACAAACTTATTTCATCTCCAAACTGTGGTCAGTCATTTCAAGTATATGCTGACACATTCACGTTTTAGATGTATTATATTGCATTATTGTTTATATACTTGAATAATTCATAATATGTATACTTTGAATGGAGTTACGATATGCTCTGGGTAACTGTGCATTGGCCGAGCGAATGAACTCCTCACATCCCTGCTAGTGTGTCCGCTACAAAATGTAGTTCTACGATTGTTCTTGTTGTTCATAATCACATATGCAAATTGATAAGTTGATTGTTTTCTTTCTGAGTTTCTATTTTTATTCAGAATTATTAAATCAATATAAGACACACTCATTATTTAAACATGAAATATGTTCTCTTTATGAAGAATGTAGTGCACGACAACCACGGTTATTTTCTTCTACACTTAACCTGAACTGTCAGATATTCATGTAATGCCGTAGAGAAATTAGCGTGGAAAAGAAACTGAGCGAAATGACGAAGCAACAAGACGTAATTAAAATATTTTAATCTATCGACAGTTCATCATAGTCATTATTCTGCTTGAATTAACATTTCTAAAGATTATAAAAGTATCTCTCTCTCTCTCTCTCCCTCTCTCTGGCGTCACTAGGGTTGGTGTCACCCAGTGCCGTAACTTATGTTGGCTACCCGATGGACCTCCTTCCCGCACAAAGATTCGAAAACTGTATAGACAGTCATTTTTGTGTTACCCTCTGATTGTGTCACCCGGTGCGGACTGCACCCTTCTAGTGACACCACTGTTCTCTTTCTGTCTGCCTGTCTGTCTGTCTCTCTTCCCCCTTTGGAACGGTTTGACTAAACGTAACACTCATTCAACTGGTCCAGATACATCGTCGTATGATACAAGCGAAAATCTCCAGAGCTTATATTTTCATGAACTTTCGCCCATATCTAGCTACGATAACCCAGAGAGAGAGAGACAGACAGACAGACGGGGGGGGAATATTTTTATATTTAATAATTAATAATCGACTTTTAGAACATTATAATAGGTTTAAGAAACAAAGACAACAAAGCATTAAATACGCTACAGTATGTGTACCTCGTGACCGACAATTTTAGCATATAAGCCTGGTGTCGACTGGCGAATGCAACTATGTATCATTAATATTATGAACACTGTAGATAGGTCCCAAGGAAAGCGTAAACATGCCGTTACCACGAATCAGATTACTGCTAGTTACTTGGTTCAAGTTCAATTTTACATGTTGCCAATGTACAAATAAGAACCGATCAACGTCAGGACAAGTAAAATAACATGTTTATAATTTGGCCACTGGTCATATGCAGTGAAGTAACACAATACTGATTATTAGAGGCAAAGCAGATGCTGGTCAATGCGGCCAAGCCATTCAAATATTACCAAATGTTTTTGTTGTTTTAAATTTGTAATATCAGTTGTAGGTGGAAATCGAAATAACATCACCTTACTGTAAATTTGCTGTAGATACAGCGACTGCTTAAATTATCATTAAAGGTAAAAACTGTTGTTATTTTTAAACTTTTTAAAATCTCTTTGCGAAATTGAAACAACACAAGACACCATTAAAATGAAATTGTTCTATTCTGTTAGAAGTCAGGTTATGTCTTTGATCTCATATAATTGGTAACAAAATGGTACGTATCATTAGATACAACAAGAACTTTAACAAAATATCCAGTGATTTGCTTATAAATGTTGATACTGTAAAGTTTATTTATATAAAGGCTCATAAAAATATGTACCAGTGTCACGTGCCACGACTCTAAGGTCACAAACTTAATACAAAAGAAGCAAAACTAAAAAGTTTGTAAATTATTAAATTAATAAATGAAAAAATGTGAGAGGAACTTAAAGTATAATGAAGTGAATCTAAATTAGTCCTTATGAAGATTTATGAAAGTCCTAAACGAATGAAAGATCCTTTATAATTTTCAATATTGTAAATATACTGGTCCTCCCAAAACCGTAAGGTGAACAAGATGGTGCAGTGCAGCAGTCCTTCAAGTAATTTAAAACAGTTCCAGAATCATAATAGAGGCCATATAATCAAATGTTTTTTCTCTAAAAAAATATCTGAATATAACATAAAACACTGCTGCAGAATTATATCAGGGACCCAAAAAATGTGAACGACTCCAGAAATCGGAATGAAACTGAGTGCCTAATTGTTTCCTGATATACACTGCGATTGTAGTTTGCAATAGTCCCCATGTGACAACATACATTATTGATTTACGACGAGCTTCGTATATTTCTATGACCTCGCGCAACCATAGGGAAACCACATAATTCTTCTTTAAAATTACATACCATATCAGTCAATGTGAAACCACGCCAAAGGCGCTATTTTAACTCTTTTAACTCTTTTTATTACCATTATTATCACTAATTGTCAACAAGTACGTAACATCTATTTATAGATCCTACGTAATTTAACAAAGCCAAATTATGCACATTTTTTATATAAAAAAATATTCTATACAGTTTACAACCATGAATAAAAATGTCGAAAATTAAATAGAATCATATTCCAGAAATTACAGAAAATAGAGATATACATGGCACACTAGAAACTGTCGAGGACAAAAGAGAAGACAAATTGAGTAACAACTATGTAGAAGGGAATAACTACGATAATGACAGTCTTAGAATCGAATGTTTTTCTCTTAAAATAGTTGGAACTATACATGTTAATCGCAGAACACATGGGATGTCTAATTGAGAAGTGTTGAGAAAGTCCAGTTCAGAATTGTCAAAAAGTGACAATATTCATCACGAAGCAAACAAATGTTATTTTAGTTGGATTTGCGCCGGTGGTCATGCGCAGCGAAGTAACACAATACTGATTATTCCAGGCACAGATGCTGCTGCTTTTGCTGCTAAATTATACAAATAGTATTTAATACTTTCTGGTTGTCATATTCAGTGTATGAGGAAATCAAAATAACTTCACCTTGCTGTAAATTTTTCCATATATAGAGCAACTGTTAATAATATCATAAAGCGCGATAAGAATTGCTATTATTGTTACACTTTGTTTTAAATAAACATTTAACATTTCACCTAATGCAATGTATTCGCAAGCCTTTAGATTTAGTTATTTAAATATCTGAAACTGCTATCCAACTGTGTTACAGGTAAGTTAATAATTTCTATTCGTTCCAAACATTATTGTAATACATGCTTTATGCTTTAGACATTTTAGTCATCTTTTAACTATTTATTATTTTCTTTCCCATTAATTAATTTTAGCTTTCCAATGAACTATATTACCTCTTCTATAATCTTTTCGTCATGAAAATTATGTATTATAATCTCTGTTTCAATTTCATGTTTACTGAAATGCTTATTGTTTAGTCTATTGTTCGCATGCACATTTCCTTGGGTACTAAATTTCTTTTTTCTGATGATAACGGATAGGTCAAGCGGATAGCTATCTTGTGCACTAAAGAGCATTTTCTAAATATTTTCTTGCCTTTAGTGTCTTTATTCTGCACCATATTTGCTCACAAAGCTTGAGCTTCCTTTGTATCGAGAATGTCTGAAAGGTGTTTCAGATAAATTTCGCCGTATTTTGTACGGTGTTGTTGATTATAGGACGTTGCGATCTTCATAAATCATTAGAATAAAGTACTGTTTTATTAATTCCTATTCGAACTTGAGTGTATATAACACTATCATGCTCAGTCATGATTGCCAAGATTTTGGTTTTGAAAGTTGTCACCACTTCCTTCCGTTGTTTGATTGTTTACATAGCAAAGAAAATGGACAAGCTACTGTCGGAGAAGGAATTACGATTTATCGAAGACACAAATAGTTTGTTCTGAAAGGGTACCTGTAAATTTACTTCAGCCTGCCGATAACAACCTGCGATGTTTGAAAAATGAACTGAAAAGATAACTGCATTACTTCGAAAGGAATTAGATTCTTCAGCGGAGATTTGTCATTTAAGCATTAAACGTTAGTTTCTTATCGCCGATATATCTAAATGTCAATACACAATCAAATTGCAATATGGAATAGATCCTGAAAACATGTTTTGTAAATTGAAATGTGTTGTGATTGTTTTTGTAATGGATAAGTGTGTGATTGTACATGACTTCGTTATAGATCTTAATGATGAGATGTTTTCTTGTCATCTACTATTTTACTCTCTGCTTGTATTTTTTCAAATTTCATAGTATGTTGTAAGTAGTGTAATGGGGTAGCTGTAGGACAATGGGAATTAACATGGCAACCCCACCCCACCCCACCCCCGGGCATGTATAGGGACAAAACATATAGGGACAATGGGAAAATACATTACAGACCCCCTTGGGCCTGTATAGGGACAAAGTACACTGAGACATGTATAGGGACAATAGGAAAAGTACATTACAGAAACATTGGGCCTGTATAGGGACAAGGGAAAGAAACTTACTTTATACTTATACAACATTTTTAAAAGCATTGGGGGGGGGGGCAGGCATGAAAGTCATTTCTTCTCGAAGCATATGAGGGGCCCTGAAAAGGGTCTTTGGGTTCTTCTATTTTCTTAAATTCTTTAACCATCTTCTAACTTTCTCCATCATTCCTTTCTTCTTCTTCTTCTTCTTCTTCTTCTCTCTCTCTCTCTCTCTCTCTCTGACATTCATTCGGGATGGCCCATGGCTCTAAATTTCTCTTGTATCCTGATCCAATTTTTATTCAGTTGGTCAAAGGCCTCTTTCTTCTTTAAGCTTTCCTTGTCCTTTCTTTCTTTACTCCATTTTTCTTTTATTTTTTTTACTCTACCACCTTTCTCATAAGTTCTTCAGCTTTCTTGAGCTTGTCCAGACCCCTTTTGACAAATGGCCACTCTGACCATTGCACCATACCTTCCAAGAAACACCTTACTTCGATAACGTTATCCAGAGCTTGTTTTAACGTTCCCACTCTGACATAGGGTGGATTAATCAACCCTCTCAACTTCTTCACTTCTTCTATTATCTAATCTATCTTCACCCTGGCTGCTTTTAGTTTGTTAGCAAAGTCCAGGCTGTTTCTTATCCTCCATTCTCTTTCAATTCTTTCCACTTCATATTCAGCATCTATCATTCAGTAGTAACTCTTCTTCAAGTTACTGAACAGGTCTGAAGCTGCTGCCATCTTGTTCTTTCGGTTATTTCGTAGAATGGCGCGAATGACGAACGCTTTGAGTTTTATGTGCAAAGCACGGACGTGAAAGAAAACATCCCTTATTTTTCTTCTCATAGTATGTACTATCCACACACAGATAAGCAGACAAATAACTAACCACAATTATAGCAGCCACACACTCGAAGAAGCAAAACAAACCCGAATATACTATCCACAAACGGGAAGGAGCAAAAAACAAACCCAAATATATTATCCACGCACGGAAGGAAAACAACAAACCTTTTCTATACACACACGCGAATAATCAAAATTAAACCCAAAATCTACTATCCACACACGCTAATAAACTAAATCAAATCCCAAATCTACTATTCACATACGCGAATAAGCAAAAAAATTACCAAAATGTATTATCCACACACGCGAAGTAGCAAAATCAAACCCGAATATACTATCCACACACGCGAAGAATCAAAAACAAAACGCAAACATATCATCCACACAGAAGGGACGGTTAAAGAAACATACACTCTCCTATCTACGCAAACGAACGTGAGGGCTTACAAAACCCAATAATCTAATGTCCACACAAACGTACGTGAGCTCATCCAAACACACACACACACACACACACACACAACCACATTATTAAAGAAGTGAGTGTTTATAATCACACTACTCCACACTCATACAATTGGCAACTTGAATAGTCTCTTTTCTAGAGCTTTGTTTAGCCCTGAAAAGGGCTGTTTTTTTAAATGCACCTGGTTAATGCCTGCATCTTCCAGGTCGAGCACCGCACACGCATCGTCTGCTCCAATCTGCTTCCCAATATACCCTTGTGGCTGGGAGCGCAGAGGCTTCACTATCCCACTCCTCCGTTTGGGGAATGGTGAACACTTATTGTTTCCTCTGCATTCGTTGCCTTTTTTGCCACACTCGAGGATGAACTGGTCTCATTGCCTCCTGTGGGCGCTCTACTGGTTGATGTTGTTGTTGTGGCTGTGGATGTGGTTGTGGCTGTCTTGCTGGTGCTGGTGCTACCTGTGGAGGCGTCCTTTCCATGGGCTTTACTTCACCTTTTTGTCTTATGATAAGGCGAGGCAAAATGGTAATCTTCTTTTCCTCCTCTTCTTTGGTTTTCCTCTTCTCCTCCTACTCCTCCTTTTCTATCCTGGCTTCCTATCCTATCGCCTTCATGGCCAGCTCATCCAACAGTCTTCGTGCATAGTCCAGATGCATTTGATGTTCGATTAGTTTGGCGATTCTGCTACTCATCTTCTTTAAGTTTTCTCGTTGAAAATGGGTAGCCAGACTGACGAGTGTTTCCTTTAAATACGTTAAGCACGCACGTGAAGGAAAACGTCTCCTGATACCCAAACTTACATTTTCCATATTATCACCAAAAAAGAAACACTCGATCACTTTTTTGTACTGACAATCAATATTTTAAATTCTTTGACAGGCGACGGAAACGAACGACTTAGAGTCACACTTTCTAACCAAGATAAACAAATTATGTGCTTATATACGCACTTCTAATTTTTTCTAGCATATCATAGGCAATGGAATGATTATTTCTTTTCTAGAGTATTGGGTAGCCCTGAAAAGGGCAGGTTTTTGTGAACGATGAGCTATAGCAATATTTTATGATCTAAGATTGCGAACTCGTCTGGCGACAGGCTTTCCCACAGGATATGGTCTTCTTCTTCGGAAAGAGAAGGAGAACTCTTTGGTATCGACACGGCAGTCGACAAAACCTCTGTCAGGTTCCTGCTGCTCTTGTTGCTGCTGCTCTCTTTGCTGATTCTGAAGTCTGTACGTCACCGTCCATTCTTCTTTCTCCTTCTTGATTTCCACTCTGAAGAGCTCTACTATCAGGTCTTCAGTGACTTTCAACTTTCTGACATTCTCTGTCTCTTCAGGTCTCGGTATCAGGCTTGTCATGACGCGATGCAAATTCACGTTAGCTTCGTTTAGCTTGGCTAATCTTGAGCACATCTTCGTAGGAGGATGAGCTGACAATGGATGGTCAGACTGGAAACTGCCCTGCTTTTATGGTAAAAGCGCGGACGCGAAGGAAAACATCCCTACACGGTTTCGAGTCGGAACGCTAAAATAGTTTGATGTGAGGGATAGAGAGAAGTCAAAGAGAATGGTTCATGATACCCATGGCAAACAAACGATAAACGCATTTTTTTCAAAACACAACATTTTTTATTCAAACAACTCACAACTAACAATTAACAATTTTTTAAAAAGTTAACAATCAATAAACTAACGAACATTTTCTCAACAAACTAACTATTTTGGACAAGGTTGACAACGTTGTAAATTAAATTGAGATTTCCACTGTTGGAAGTCATTGGGCCAATGATGTACACTACGTTTCCTAGCGAGATACAAAAGATAACCATAATGGTCATAGAACCATCCATCTACTTTCTCATCATTTCTAGAATAATGACGATCAAAATAAGTAACTAAATGTTCTAAAGAATATCCCAGTCTGCATTGTTGCAGAAAATACAATATTGTCCACACACCAATGAATCTGTGCCTTGTAATTTCACATTATTGGATCGTGTTTTCTGAGCATTTCTTCTCATAAAATCAATGATATCGTCTTCCAAAGGGGGCAATCCATACGAATCAAAATACTCCACACATCCTTCATGAGGAAAGTAGACGGATACCCGGTGGGTTCCTGGGATATGACTGTCGTCCGTGTTGGTCACATAAGCTTGATGGTCTTGAGGATTGCGATGACGAAGTTCATCTTTTGCACACACGACAGGTTTCCAAGAAGCAGTGTACGGACTGTGGTTCTAAAGGTAATAAAGTTCCCAGGTATCCATTTTTGTATTGTTTTTTTTTCTTCACAGGCAATGATAAGTGATCAATTTGATCCTGACTTTCTCCTGGAAAATGTGTGACAAGGAAACGGTTATTAGCTCAGACTTCGTACCCTGGTCCAAGAGAGTTTTGATGTGACGGATCTCCAGAGCCGTTAATGGAGGTCAAGAATGTTCACGCAAGCCTTTATACCACTGATGAAACGCGGCTTCTTCCGGGATGAGACCCCAAGCTTTGTCCAGATACTCATCCAATGTTTCTTCTTGACTCAGCATCAGACATTTATCGTGTTGAATTTGGCAATCTTTCTTGATCAATTCCGTAATTTTTTTGGCCAAGTTTTTGGCAAAACAGGAGACTAAATGCTGTTCTTGTTCTGGCTATCTGGACTTGATTACTAGGTCTATTTCGTCTTTGTCTTGGGGTTATCCTTCCATGGTCTCCTCACATTCCATGTCCAAAGATTCTGCACTATGTAATGATTGATAGCAGTCTTCCATGGCTTCTAATAGTCTAGAATGACTTCTCTCAAACTGTTGATTTCTATGGTATTATCGAATTCCGCATACAGGATCACGTTCACCGTGTGATCTGGAGGTCGGTGTGCAAACTCGAAGCTGACCTGATTTTAGAGGGTGGAAATGTCTCTCGTCGCTGCTTTGGTCTGGAGTGAATTCAAAAGCCCACAATGCATAACCTCCTGCGTAATTGTCGTACGTAATACCGTGACTGCTGTTGGTTCCTAACTGGCCGGTAGCTTCGTACAGGGACAAGTACGATATCAAGCTATTCTTCGCGTTACCAAACTTAGGTTCGAAAGGCCTGGTTCACAAGGTCTTACCATCGCGACTGACTTCGATATTGGACACGTTGTAATGATGAAACTCGAAAGGATTTTCCTTGTAGGCTACGTTAAAGGCTGAATTTTTGACGATACCAAGGATCAAACGCTTGGGTAACTGGCCTTGAAATAGATGATCTTCGATCATGGATTGATGATGAGCGGGGATGAAGAACGTTTTCACTTCCACGCTTCGGATCGGATACTTGGCAGTCGTTCTGCTCAAAGTGTGACTGATATCGATTCCCACTTTAGGTAACACTTCCACACGTCGCACGTAGAGTCTGGTGTTTTGGATAATGGTTTTGTAATCGGGAGTTGCAGTCATCAAATGGAAAGCGGCACTGCGACGATTCAGTCTCAGGCGAACATCCACCCCGTTCAGCAAATACTTTTCTTGCAACCACACGTCCAAATGTAAACGATCCATTAGTTCTAAACTACGGCTTTTAGCCATTTTGCCTTTGACGTTCAGTAAATCCCTTATTGTCTTCATCTAGTTCGGTGAATTTGTTTGCCGTGTCAGGTTTCCATACCACGCTGACATCCAGAGGAGTGTTTTTAGCCTCTGTTCCGTACGTTAAGAGATTTTGCAGGTACGCTCGGTAAGGGTAAGTATCCATGCTGCTGCTGATGAGTTTGTTAGTCCACTTCGCTGAACAAGGAATGCATAAAATTGTTGACGGGACCTACTATCTCATCGGCCTTTAGATCGGGACCATCTGTGGTCGTGCCGATCACTTTCACTTTCACTTTCAAGTATATGTAACTGCTATTCAGATCGATGTAATCTTCGGGCTATCCTTTGATTTCAAACTCAATAGGATCGGAATCCGTCAAAGAAGAGACGGGATGAAATTCGACCCATTGGGATTCTTGCATCATCATCATGGTGGGGGGCATGTCAAACATATCCAATTCCGACTTGGAATAGGCGCAAGACTCTCGGTGCATCATTTTTTTTCTCTGTGTGGTTTTTTTATAATCAAAAACGTCTAAGTCTCGAACAGTTCTTCTTTTCTTAGTCTTTCTAGCTGTAGGTGAATGAAGTCTTCTGAAGAGGTGTTTTCTTCGTCCTCTTTTTCTACATTGTCCTTGCTGTGGTGTCAGGGAAGCAGGAATGCCTGACTCGGAAAAATTCAGAGCATTTATAGGCGTTTCTAGCGGCCCAAACTGTCTGTGCCCGTTTGCAGCAAGATATTTTTGCCTGCTCTTAAGAATGCTTCTTTAGGGTTTTGTTTGTCGATGATGACATTTTGGAGAAATTCTTTACCTTACGTCAATGCAGCATCTTTCAAGGCATGCAGTCCGCGTGTCACCATTGGTTTCAACACCGGAGCCACTCAACGAAAGGCCGATTTCAGCATATCTCCTAAACCATGTCCTCGCTGTCGAGCGACACCTCGGTACACTGGATACATGACTTGCGAATCGTTAGAGAACCGTTTTCGAAAATGGAGTTTCACCAAGACTTTCCCTTTGGTGAATGAAACATTTTGTCCCAAATCTCCTTTTATAGCAATGTTGACAGTGTCAAAAAAAGACTTGCTGACGGACAAATAGTGAGGATGTACAAATTCGCGGTGAACGTGATAAGTGTTTCCACCTTCCTCGTCAGCGTTCGTGGCAGAATCCATTTGGAAAGGAATGACACGCAGTAACGGTACGGAGGTGTTTCCCACCACGTTATACTCCACCACATTGGAGTACACAAATATCAAATTCAGTCCTTGGTTCAGTTCTGGCAAAAGAATAGTTCTCGGAAATGACTGGTAATTCGTTTTTATTGATCAGTGCCATCCTCATCTCCATGTCCCCGCCCAACATGTCGAACAATTCAGGACAAAATAAAACGGACAACAATTTGCTCCCCTCAGGAAATTTCATCAGGAGGCGACTAGCTACTTGATGGTAGTCAAGGGTGACACTTTTTCTGACATTCTCCAGAGCTTTAAGAAACATGACATTAAACCTGGAAGCAATGGTGCTCACCAAATGGTGTCCGCTAAAATAATAGCCTGGGGGAATGAACAAGTGATAGGTTGACTTTTGAGTTTCTGAGTTATATGTTTTCTTATTATATTTTACATTGGTATCCAAGTACTTTTGCCTTTTCTCGTCATGAACTTCCACTGAAAAAAATTGATTTGGGAAGACATTGAGGACTTGTGATGGGTGAATGATTTCCACCAAAGCCACTTCCCAATGGGCTTCGTGATCTAATTGGATGGTCTGAGGTAATTTGGCCGTGTAACAGCAAAAATTGCTGTTGGGAAACACCTCCATGGAACTGTCGCTGGGTAAGGTTAAGTAAAATTGGTTATGGTGGCGCATAATTCCAGAGTTCTGTGGCTGTCCGAGGGGTTACTGGAAGTCAGAGGAGTGTTTCCGCACAAACTGTGGTTGTTGTTGTTGTTGGTGGAATGGTGACACACTGGGCGCAAGATTCCCGTTGTTGCCGTTCGAAGAGAATTTCAGGGATGGATTGGGAAGAAGGTAACCGATGTAACAATAAAATAGTCCACAATTGTTTGTCTGCTTGTTGCAAACTCAAATTGGCAATGGCTGCACCGATGACACAATATACCACAAAGATTTGTCAGAAAAAGACGATTTGCGTTTTAGGCACACGTTCTCCACACCACACCCACAAGAGTTGTTTTTGTAGATTTTGCAGAGAAGAACTGGGCGAAGAAGTGGTCGCTGCAGTGTCAGCGGTAGCTGAGTCTGTGTGAAAGGGCATGATGGTCACTTCTTTTTATAGTCGATGACTTGCGAAGCGTCGATCCAAGAATCAAAACTGGGTGGATATCCTTTCCAACGTACTTTGGCTTCTTTGACAGGTCGTTTGCCCACTTTTCGGGTTCTGCGTTCGAGAATGCTTTCGATGTCGTACACGTCGTCTTCTTTTTTGTGACACGTTGTAACTCAGGCAAATAAAACGTTCCTTTTAACACTTCTCCTTTCATGTCTTCCAAATCGGTGGTCCAGTTAGGTAAGTAACCTTTGTCAAAAGTGCGTTTGGTTTTGCCAATGCGTACCCAATCTCATACGGCAAACACATCACTTTTCTTGTGGGCAACCACCGTCGGGGACGTACCAAATAGGCGATCAGAAACCAGCACTTTGTTGTCCGGAGTCACATCTGGGGGTGGGTGGCATGTCCAGTGCTTCGATGGTAAGGTTGGTTGTACGCTTGAACCAGGTACGGTAAGATGTCGATGTACTTGAGAGTGTGGTGATGCGTAAAATATTTCCACATGCGTTCTTTCAAAGTGCGTTGAAAACGTTCCACGATGATGGCTTTCGTTTGTGGAGTCTCGGTGGTAAAAAAAAAAAGAATGTCACGTTTCATTAATTCTTTTAGGAAAGCTTGGTTTAGAAATTCGATACCTTTGTCAGTTTGTCATCGAATGGGGTGATGACCGCTTTGTTCAACACCTGTTGCAGGGTTCGCACTAATTCGCTGCTGGATTTGGTAGTCAATGGCACGATCCAGGCATATTTGGAAAAGACATCGATGACAAAAACCAAATATTTGTAGTCACGATTGTAAGTGGCTAAATGAGAGACATCGGCTAAATCGCCTTGCCATTGATGATCGATGCCTTCCACTTGGGTGAGACTTCTGGAAAACATTCGTCGAATGGGTTTGTGTAAAGTGTAGGTAGCTTGTTCTTGTAACCACCGTTGCACTTGAGGTAAACGGAGACTTTTCAGCGGAAATTTGGCAGCACAATACAATATCTGAACTCCTCTGTAACTGGCAGGATGGGATGGATAGTAGTAAATGTTGGCTAACACCTTTTCCATTTTTTGGTTAATAAGTCACCCACTCTTCGCTGATAATACTTTGCACGGGGCGAAAGGGTGGATTGGAAACGGATTTACGTGTCCGATAGGCCACGGGATTAGACGTCGAAGCTAATGGTGGAGGTGGTAATGTAATGGCTTTGGTCTTCTTTTCTTTTTTCACTTCTGGTTTCCTTTCTTTCTGTTTCACTTCTGTCTTTTTAACCTAAGCTGTCATTTCTTCTCGTTGGGCTGTGGGGGAAGGGGTCAACAAGGACGTTGCAATCTTACTAGAAACGGGAGCTGATGACGGTATTTGAAACACTTCTCGTATCTCTTCTTCCTCAGGTTTTTGTGGGGTGGAGTCTTTCATGACCACTGGGGATGTTGTTGTTGGTGGTGGTGTGGTGGATGGACTTTTCATAAAGGTTTTAAAATCTTTCAGAGTGGGTAGAGCTTTATCGTCTAAAGCTTTCTGGTGAAAGAGTTGCAGTCGTTGCAAGAGTTGACCGTACTTTTGCGAATTTTCTGTTTCGGAGAAATCGTGGCGATCCATCAACGTCTGCAGTTCGTGTTGTAACTGGGACATCTCGGTCAAATTGGGATTGGGAGGTATATGCGGGGTTCGTTGTTCTTGCCAACGATGGTATTCCATCGTTTGTAAGGCACTAAAGCTAGCTTTTGTCTTTCCACTCGATATCACGGGTCACGTAGGAGATCTTTGAACTCCAGAGATCCTTTTATTCTTGCTCCCACGAGTCCTCCCAGCATGGTTCCCGATACTCCTTTCAGCAAAGTTCCTAACAATAGTGGGAAAATTCCTGCACTTTGGACCAACATCTTCTTCTTTTGACGAATGGGGATTTTCATTCGAACCATTTGGCGAAGAACGTTACGATGTTTGCCTAAGCATTGTTTCTGGTGTTTCGACAAAGGGATCGTGCCTTTCAAGACGTTCAAACAACATTCGCACACGGTACCCATGATATCTTTGGAGACAGTTTGAATTAGTTTTTTTCGCATGGTTGGAGAAGCTTTTTACAGGACAGACAACATGTCCCCATGTTTGACTAAACGAGGATGCAGCCGTTTCCTTTTCTTTCCTTTGGGTTTAGAAGAGGCATGTTTTCTAGGGGGTGACATCTTTGGGCCTTCAGGAGCACAAAAACACTGATACCCATGCTTTGTCTCAGACCTTTTTTATACTGGAACGCGTTGACACTGATGTCTTTACGTCGTATCAACTTGATGACAGGTATCACGCGTCGTGGAGGGGTTCGTAACGGACTAAATCGAGTCAGTTCTTGCTTGGACAAATCCAGTAAACTCTGTAACATACCCGACCTCTCTTGGACTTTGATTTTGGGAGCAGGTACTTTGTGAGCAGCTGCCAGAGCAGCTAAAAAGGAGAAGGGTGTCACCACTGGAGGAGAAGTTCTTGGAGACACGGGTTTCCATGGTGTCATCAACGGAGACGTGGATAAACCTGAGGCTACCGGAGACGCGGTCACCGTCGTTGTAGGTCGTGGTTTGCGAATGTAAGGTTGCGTCCTGGCCGAAGTGCCTCTCTTGCGAGTGGAAGCTGTTTTCTGTGGGCTTTTCTTTTTCTGGGGACTTTTCTTTTTCTGGGGGCTTTTCTTTTTCTGGAATTGACACCGTTGTTCTTTTTCTTCTTGGGACTTGGTTTGCCTTTTTTGGGAGTGGCTTTTTTCTTTGGGAGAATTAGGATCCTGTTTTAAGAGGTAGAGAATGATGACACATCCTAGAGTACCGCTCTCTTCAGGTTTCAAAATGATTTGCTTTTTGGTTTGAGTGTCAATGCGGGGATCGGCCAATTGTGTCAAACCTACTTTGTTTCTATCAAACAATCGTTTGGTTTGATGAATCTGAATGATGTCTTGCAGTAATTGACGTGCTGTCACCGTGAACCATCGTAAGCCTTCTTTGAGACTGGCTTATTAGACACGATCACGTATTTGTGGATTTTTCTCGCGACTGATGCCGTACAAGGCACGAATCAATTTGACTGGAAGATGAGACTGAAGAGACGTCATGTTGACGCTGTGTGAGACAGACGAAAGGTGTCGGAGGTTTCTATAGACTTTTTTGGTTAAGTCGAGGACGGAGACATGTACAGGACAGGCCCTCCGTCTTGATACCAGTGGTGAAACAAATAGGTAAGAAATCGCAAATAATCGGGTGTAGTGGGTTTTAAATCGACGAGTAAATAGGCGTCTGGAATTTCAGTGACATCGTCGTACGCCTGAGTTAGCTAAGGCGTTCCTAACTGTTTGGCTAAGACTTGCACTTGCGATTTATCTCTAGGGCTTTTAAACAAGACCACGTAATGAACATTGAGACTAATGGTGCGATGGGCTTTACTTTGTTGAAACAAATTTTGAGCAATGTAATTGACACTGGCATTGCGATGATGTCCTTTGCGCGTAAACCAAAGTTTAATTTCTTCTTCGTCTTCTCCTAACATGTCGTCGAAAATGACCAGATGCGTTTGACGGGGGTCAGACACGATTCTGTCGTCTTCGTTAGGAACTCCTTCCACAAACACGATGGAATCGCCTGACTTTCTCGCAAGAGGCTGTACGCCGATTGCCACTCTTTGTAACACCACACTATTCGTTGAGGTGAACGATCGATCTCATTATGTTTATGTTCGATCAAACGTTTGACAAAACGTTTGGAATGACAGAAATGGCCAAAGGCTACTTCCACACTTTTTCAATACTGAAGCAAATCAACATGCTGTTCTACCCCATTTGCCGGAGGCTGACGATTATCACCCCGACAACATGCGTACCGAACAAAGAGAAGCTTTCTACGCTTGGTACCAGGCTCACGCCTCAGACCCTTTCGACTTTCAGGAAGAAATATTAAAGTATTGTCGTTCCGACTTGGACATTTTACGGCGTTGCTGTGGAAAATTTCAAGAACTATTCATGGAACACGGAGGGGTCGATCATTTGAAAGAAGCTTGCACCATTGTCAAAACATGTTCCTTAGTGTACCGCCAACGATTCATGCCCCAAAAACACCCTGGCTGTAATCAGCCCTCAAACGACCAACTTTGTTAAACGTCAATACTCTGTCAAAACCCTACGCTGGTTGCATTACTTATGCGACAATGAAGACAAACGGTTTCAGCACGCCTGCAACGGACGAGGCGAAAAAACCACCGGAACGTATTCGGTAGATGGCTGGGATTTAGAAAACCCCAAGATCATGTACGAGTTTAACGGTTGCTTATTTCAAGGATGCCCCGTCTGTTACCTTGAACGTGGCACTAAAAATCAGTTTTTACAACGAACCATAGAAGACTTGTACCAGGCCACTTGTGAGCGACGCTTAAAGTTAGAACACCAAGGATGCCAAGTGGTGGAAATGTGGGAAAACCTATCCCGAGTTTAAACGCATCGTAGAAAGTTACAAGTTGATGGACCCCCTGAACCCGAGGGATAGTTTGTACGGAGGAGGGACACATGCCACATATTTGCTGTACCACGCTGACGAAGAGAGAGGAGAAGAAATCAAATACTTGGACGTGTGTTCACTGTATCCCTACGTGTGCAAATATTGTCGCTTTCCTACTGGGCACCCACAATTGCTGACAGAACACATCGACCTGGACCACATTCGAAAATACGAAGGCTTGATCAAGTGCAAAGTTTTGCCTCCCATGGACTTGTACCATCCCGTGTTACCCCACCATTGCCAAGGCAAACTGATATTTCCCTTGTGCCGTACTTGTGCCGAAACGTGTAACCAAGACTAACCTTGTCAGAACACCCAAGAACGCGCCTTGACGGGAACGTGGATTAGCGTGGAATTGTTTGAAACTCTGGACTTGAGATACCAGCTGTTAGAAGTGTGCGAAATTTATCACTTTCCCAAGACACAGAAATACAACAAGGGTGACCAAACTAAGAAAGGCATTTTTGCAGACTACGTGGGTGCCTTTCTGAAACTGAAACAAGAAGAAAGTGGCTATCCTTCTTGGTGTCACACTCCCGAAGACCAAAAGACATTCAAAGAGAAATACTGGGAACAAGAAGGCATCACTTTAGACCACATCGAGAGAAATGAAGGCAGGCGATCGTTTGCAAAAGTGATCTTAAATTGCTTGTGGGGTTAAATGGCACAACGACCGTGTTTACCTAAGACGGAATATTTGACAGAAACTTTCCGGTACTTCCAGACGATTCATGACAAAACCTAATAAATGAAACACGTGGACGTCGTTCGTGAGGATTTGATCTTAGTCAATTACGAAGAAGATCTGGACTTTGTACAAGCCGACGAATTTGGAAATGTCATCATTGCGGCTTACGTGACAGCCCATGCTCGCTTAAAATTGTACGAAGCTTTAAAACTGCTAGGGGATCGGGTCCTGTACTTTGACACGGACAGTTGCATTTACATCGATCGCCCGGGTCAGCAACACTCTGACATCGAAGGAGACCGTTTAGGAGCCTGGACGGACGAGCACCCCGACGAGATTTTAACTTTCGCTAGTGGCGGTCGTAAAAATTACGGCTACGAATACCGGGACAAACAAGGAGAAATGCACACGGAGTGTAAAGTGATATAATTGACTCTCAATTATCGCACCAGTCGAGTGGTGAACTTTTGGGTATTGAAAGAAACCTTGCAATCTGGAGAGGATGGGAACTTTAAAGTGACCACCTACCAACTGCACAAGATTGTACGTTTACACACTCATCAAATCCTCAGTCGACCCTTGGAAAAAGTCTATCAAATCGTGTACCAGAAGCGAGTGCGTCTTCCAAATCACTACACTTTGCGGTATGGACATGTCGGTATAAAAAATCGTTTGTAAGAGGATAGCCACCAACAAGAAGGATGACTTCGCTACAGCAAGAATCGAGTGAGAAACCCAATGAGAACTCCAAGTTCAAACCCTACCATACAGTTTCCATTGGCAAGTAGACGTCACCTGCGTATGGTCTTAGAGAGAGAGAGAGAGAGACAGAGAGAGAGAGAGACAGAGAGACAGAGAGAGAGACAGAGAGAGACAGAGAGAGAGAGAGATGCTGGATGTCATAAAATTTTATCTTTACCTCGAGTGATTAGGTAAGAGTTAAGAAGTTAACGATGGTCTGTAACGTTTTGCTGAGTGCAAGTTACAAATGACATAACAGATGGAGTAGAATAGTATTTGACTTGTATGCTGAGTTTTCCATTACAATTTGGAATTTGTTTGCTCGTTATGTGTTAGAGAAAGACTCCGGGTCTCCGTAATGGACAACGTACATATTATATGGTAGGGAACAATAGTTTACTCCCTGTCATGAAACACAAACTAGTAAAATTATACATCTGATGATTGGCGCGCTCGACCACCTCGTTCTTTGTTACTCGATTTCTCCAGGTGATCCCGAGTATGCGTCAATGGCATCGCATGTAAAAAGCGCTCAGTCTTTTCTCTTGTGAGGAGTCCAGGTTTCACTGGCGTACAGGGGAGAGCTTAGGACGCAGGCACGGTACACGGTAATCTTAGTGTTATGGGTCCGAATGCTGTTGTTACACACTCTCTGCGACAACCTGGAGAGAGTTGTTGATGCTTTTCAGATCCGGTTGTTGAGCTAAGCATCGAGCGAGAGGTTCATGGTGATGTTGGAGCCGAGGTACATAAACTAACTGACCAGCTCAAGTTCGTAGTTGTTGATGATGATGGTTGGGGGGTCCGCGTCCTGAACCATCACGTTTATTTTCTTTAGGCTTATGGCCAACCCAAACGCATCGCATGCTTTTGAAAAACGGTCCATCAGGCGCTGTATCTCAGATTCTTCGTGGGTGGCTAGATCAGTATCGTCTGCGAAGAGTATGTCCCTGATGGTTACTCTACACACTTTGCTCTCGGTCTTCAGTCGTGCCAGGTTGATCGCGTGTGAAGGTAGATCCCTACTGTGGACGTCCCAAAGGTGTGCTTGAGCAGGACTACGAATAAGATGCCGAAGACCGTAGGTGCAAGGACGCAGCCCTGTTTCACTCCAGTGCGGATGTCAAAGGAGTCCGATGTTGAGCCATCAATATATGTATATATATATATATATATATATATATATATATATATATATATATATATATATATATATATATATATATATATATACATATACATATATATATATATATATATATATATATATATATATATATATATATATATATATATATATATACTAAGGAGCATAAGAATATCTATGTCAGGTCTTCGTGTAAATCTCTTTTTTTTCTCCTAAGACTCATGATAAAAATATAAAAATCAGATAGGCGCAACACTGAATCATGTCACTAGTCAGTCACACAACACACATTATATATCCAAAACATGTGGTGTAAGTTTCTTTACAGTTTATTTATCTTCCGAATAGGGAGTTTCGTAAATTAGGGTTTAGTGCCATTTACTCATTTATTTGAGTGTTACGACCGTGAATTCGATGATAATATTATTCAGAGCTCTTGAATAAATCACGAAGTCGTTTTTGTTGAATCCGTACATACATTGTTAATTCATTCGTTTGATTTCTGTATGACCTAGTCATCGATGATTCTGTAATGTTGTTTTCTTATTCTTTCCCTCGCCAGCTTTGTAATCAGTTGACCGAGCATATGATCTAATTTATATAACTTATATAAGTTCAATATAGATTTGCTACTAAATCTTAAACTGTTTGTGTCTGGATGGTTGCAATGTGAAGATAAATATCATTTTTCATTCATTTTATCTACACACTATTTCACTAAAGTTAAGTTTCCCAAAAAATGTATTTTAAAAATTACTTTATCCTGTCTAACACATATCTGGCTGAATGAGTTCCTTTAAAGAGCTTAATTTTACTTTTTAATTTTGAAATTATAATGGATTATTATTGTTATTTTAGCATGCTGCTGGAGACATCAGCATTTAAAGATTCTACGACATATACATTTGTAACCATCACACCGTTCAATTATCAAGTCTGTGAAACTAAAGCGGAAAGAAAAGTGGGCCTGTACTAAAGTCTACAAATGTGGCGGGGGTAGCAAGTTAATATACTTTTGTAGATGTAAGGTACTTCAAATTATGCTGAGATGCAAGAGTACGAGGGTGTTTTTATTTTGCCTGCAGGCAGAAAGGAATGGTGTCCAGCAATGAGTAGATGGATTTTTAATTTTGACCACTGTTATACTACTTTCACAATGATGGACGTAATGTTTGGGCAAAGGCCTACAGTGTTACTTTTTATCCTTCTTAAACTATATACAATATCTTTACGTCCAATTGTACAACATATAAGCGCAATCTATTTGCTCTAAATATGATTCAGAAATATTGGCAAAGTTTCCGGTACAGGTTGCAATAATCGCTACATGTCTACTTCTTTACTGCTCTCAAGATTTTTTTAAATGCAGAAAACTGATTGGTAAACTTTTGGAAAAAGCTGTTGTTGTAGGGTTTAACGCCATTTTTCAGCACACGATAGGCTATACATGGCGGCCAGTATTAATGGTGGAGGAAGAACCCGGGAAAACCACGGAAAGAACCACCGACCCTCGAGAAGCTACTGGCAAGCTTTCTCGCATACCCACATTGGCCGAATCCGAGACTCGAACCTACGCAGACAGAGGTGAGATGGCAGTGATCCGTAACGGAGAGCGCTTTAGACCACTCGGCCACTCGGGGCTCCGATTTTGGAAAAAGAGGATTATGCATAAAATCGATTATAAATAATAAAAAGCATAATTATTTAAGAATAGTCTTACACGGGATAATGCATATAATTAGTCGACACAAGTCCTCATGTGTCACTCCAGTCACTAACTTACTTCCTATTGTACAGACTTATTTCCCCCATCTAACTTTATAACTCTCTCTCTCTCTCTCAGAAGGCTTCCAAAATGCTTCCAATTAATTTATTTAAGAAAGTCTATTTTACAAACATTTGTATCAAATACCGGCACACTTACATATTATACTGTTCGGAACTGCTACTTTATTATACAACATATAGTTGGATATGCATCTAGGGCCCTAAGATCTGACTAAACAAATTGAACTGAGTTAACACTCTGATGTGCATAATATGATGGTAATGAAGATATAGAAAACTATTGGTCCAGTGCTAATACTCAGATATGCCGTCTTTTCGGTCTATTTTTCAATTCACAATTATTGTGTAATATTTGATTCGATATTCAGAGGTTACGCATATGAGACACAAAATGTGCAATATTTTCAAATGGCCAGAAATAGGTGCGCACATTTAGATTTGTTTAGTACTTAAAATTGTATTCTAAGTACTAAATCAAGAAAATGGAATGGATAATAATGACTCAAACCAATAAAATCATCTTATTCCTCTGTAGCCCTCTACTCGCTGTGTTGATATATCTAATGGTTCACGTAATTGTTTACTTTAAAATATTTGAAATGTTTGCACTTTATATATGTTACTTAAACTTAGTTGTCAGATAAGCCCATTTTTATGTAAAATGAATGTCATCTTGGAGCATGTTTGTATGATTTGGGACTGGACCTACCTGAATGAATTAAGTCCTGTGCGAACTTATATTTCTGAAAAAAGGAAACGACAGTAAAATGTGTTTGAAACGAATCAAACACGAAAACATTTTTCTGAGATGTCATGCAGTTTTATACCATAATCTAACGTCATTATCTGTTGTCAGTGCATTGTTGTAAAAATATCATTTTTAGTTTTTCAACACACTTGCTCTGGGGGAATTCCACTTGTTACAACCGCTAATACGTTTGCTAGCAAAATTCCTATTGTGTATATTTTCAGCTTGAAAACTGATCAGCATATAAGATTTTTCATAGGTTCTATGATCTGTCATACAAAACGCTCTGAATCAATGTTTAAGGTCGATGGGGAAATTAGAATTTTATTTACAGCGTGCATCGAATTCAATAAAATCACATGATCTGGTTTATTCATTAGAGTTTATAACCCGAAAGTTTACATTTAAATGTATCCAGTGGCAAAAGAACTGACCCGTGAGGTCTTTCAAGCAATTACGGTAATTTGTTATTAATATTGGCCTCATCTTTGGAGTTGATAATTTCGAACTCACGTCATCTCTGGCATTAAACCAATAAAACACCACTGTCAAGTTCACTCGAATAGGTGATTGACTCTCTTTCATCCCATTAGACATTTGCCTCTAACAGTTTGGACAATCTTTATAGTCTGCTGTTGTTTTGCTTTAGAACTAAACATTTATAACTATTAACATATTCAAATGTATTCCCAAGACTTTTCAATGTTCATTTTGAGAACTTCTATGATAAGGAAACTAAAATCTTGTATCAGATGATGAAAATAAGACCGGAGTAAACCAAATATTTTCACCAGACGGATACGGGTGTAAAGTCTGTTGTAACTTGTCTATAACAAAGCTATCAAGACAAAACGTCAGCGGCTTTTGCACAGTAGAATTGTACGCAATGAAAACAAATCGTGGTGTGCTGCAGTGGTTGGTATCTTTAAATTCGCAATATAAGACATTTGACACTACAGTGAAGCAAAGTTCAGTAAACCAATAATTACTATAAGCGTAACTAGTCGGCAAATAAATTAAGTTGCGAAAGATAGGTTTACTCTGGGGGTGAATTAAATGTTATGTAATGTTCCTTTAACGAAACGTAAACGACTTTTGATAACTAGGTTCTGGGAAAACTATGTTTTGAAGGTAGCTATCTGAAAACACATTTGATAAAAAACATTCCATAGTTTCCTTGAAATTGGCTGCACAGTTTGCTCGAAGACACTAAGAAAACCTTGAATTATATTTAAAACGTCTTGCAGAGGGCTTCCAAAACACTGAGGCTAATTAAATAGAAGAAACGCAGTAGATATAGTCATATTGATTTTGGTCCGACTTGTTCAAAAGCAGATTAAATTGAGACATTTACTTTTAGAGACAAAGTATTGATTTTTGAACTTATTCTTTCAGAAACAGATAATTGTTTTTTTCGGAGATAGGGTTCACCTCTATTCCACATTGTCCGGATCCAGCTCCGATATCCAATATTTTCAGATGCATTTTCACATCGTCACTTCCGTAGACCTCTTCCAGTGTATCAGCTACTATTTTGGGGCCTCTCCATATTTCACTGGACAGCATCTGTTATATGAATAATGATATGATAACATGATCTTTATAACAAGTGATTAGAATATGTGTGAGCTGAATTCTTTTTTTTTAGCTCTGATGGACATTGAACAATAAAATGATAAACAATTACGGTAATTGAAGTTAGAAACCAACCTATTATTATAAATAAACAAGAAATTGCAGAAGCAGTAACAAGTCCTGGACGATAATATAGCTGAACAAAGTTACGTGCCTTTGCATATGTATTTTTCATTAAACTACTTGAAGCTAATGTGTTCCCCTCACAATGGAAGCTAGCGCATGCTTTCCCGATATTTAAGAAAGGAGATAATACCCATATAGTCTCATTCCAGACAAATTTCGTTATTGAGCTGTGTGTCCAATATTTTTGGTAGACTTACATTCAAACTCTATAAGATTGTGCAGTATTCAAAGTTGATAAGTCGTAAATGTCTCTGCCATCTTTCCATTTGCTGTGTCTTGTAAGTTTCTTAGTATTGTACATGCCTAGTGTTTGATGGTTTCCAACATCACCTCTGTACGTTGCTATTTCCAGCTCTTGGTCATAAATACTACAACCATTCATTATGTCAGTGAATAAAGCACAGTAACAACAGATAATATTATTATTTTTAAAACAACTACCACTACTTATACTAAATATACTACCGTACGAACGACGACAACAATGGAATAGTGTACAATGTTACCTCGTCGTATCCGAACTCTGCCCATTCGTTATATATACATTTGACTTCATCAGAGGTGATATCAGCTTTGAAATACCGTTTCTGCCATTCAGCTATGGCATCGAACTTTTTCTGTAGTTTGTCTTCCATGTCGTTGAAGAGTGTGTAACTTTCCCAATTATGATACCTGGCAGTGAAAATTAAGCATTAAGAACTTAAACAGTGTTGCGAGTCTGTGATCTTAAGATAGCAACAGAAAACTGAGAAAGGCGACAAGCTTTTTGAAATTCAACAAATAATGTATTTCCCTAGAATACAAGATGAAAATGAGAATAAAGATCTTACGGAATTATTGGATGCCTAATTCGTACATACCTTGATGGAAAATTGCAGACATAACATTTGACACTTGATAAGATTAGGCATTTGGGAGGACCCAATTGAGTAAAAAAGAAACTTTATCGAAGCTTTTCTTTTAGTTTTAGTTTTAATATTCCTCAAAGAAATTTCCTCTGGGAATCTCGTTGACGTACACATTATACCATTATTCTGCTAAATGGTTCTTCGAATGCAGGAAAGGGTTTCAGATAAACCGTCGGATTATTGTTATTGGGTTTTTATACCATTTGAAACGTTTCACAGGATATATAGTACTTACAATCAATACTTTTAGTGATTCACGATCTTGTGATACGTCTTATGGATCTAAATGTCCAGCCAGAGGAGTTTCATGGGCCTGATTAAAAATTTCCTGTCTGTACGATTTTGAATTACAATTTGATAGTTCACGGACCACTCATCACTACCTGGCACGTCAGGTGGTCTCCATTTTCTCATAAGAATCCCATTTTTAATGAATTAACAAACAGTACTTATGTGGCTTCAGTTTCACCAATTTCCTTTTGAAACAAACAGGAGATCTCAGTATATTTTCCCTGTGATAGTCGTTTGTCACCCTGATTAGAATAAAGAGAATAAGTAGTTTAAAGAGGATCACTGTGATCAATACCCTTTGATTGATCCAAACAAAGAGTGAAATTGACCTCGTCAAAAGCCTGACCAATACAGGTGTCAGCTAAAGGAATACTTACCTGATCAGAATGGTTCTTAAGAGCTAATTTTGCCATTGCTCAAGTAACTGCACTAGCTGGGTATAAATCAGGGATTTATTATTCAATAGGATCGATTTTATGATCTAAATAAAGCTTGTCAGGTACAAGTGGATTTATTACAACCTTATCACCAGCTAGTTTATTGCATATTAATAAACGAATGCCCTCAATGGGTAAAGAAAACACTGATCCGACGGTCACGGGTCCTGAGACTAAGTGTGATGACAAATTTACAAAATGGAGAGGAACATTAGCAAAGCCGCACTCTACTCCCTGAATGCGAACACTCTCGAAGGTTATGGAAAGTTGGCCCTTATCCGGGAATTTGTTTTGCTTTTCGAGTTACTGTATAATTATTGTTTATAGAGACTTTTGCCAGTTGGGCTTCTAAACACTGGGACGTAAAGATATTTCTTTTGTTGTGTCTGTTTGGGAATTATATTTTAATGTTTATTCGAATTATTTGGATTCAAACGGTTTAATTCCTTTTCCTGGAAATATTTGAGTGCTCATACATAATTCTTGGACAAAGACATTTCATTAATTCAAACACCGGATTACTGTTTGTGAATAACACAGAACTGTAGACATTCCAACACCACATATGATACAGTATACTTCATCGCCTTCCATCTTGTATTCTTCGTCGGGACTCGAACTTGAATTCCTTAGAAGATTTCATTGCTAGGACATCTAAAATTTAATTCGAGGATTATTCTTGGATTATTTTTGGATTCGATTCCTGAAACCGTAAATTCTTATATTTTAATTTGTACAGAGTTTTTAAAGGGAAATAAAATATTTGTTATAGTTTCCAAAGCTTGTTGTTTTCACTCATTCTTTTGTTACTGTTTGTTCGAGCCTAAACACGTAACATAAGAAAAAACTCTAAGAAGCTCCTGTGTCATTTAACATTTTAGTAGGCATAAGAGCAGCCGAATCACACATGAGTGTTACAGAACCCTTAGACATGAATGCTTCATAATTATTAATAAAAAAAATTCAGACTGGGGTTTATTAGACCCAACAAATTTATTACTTTCTATACGTGGCCGTAACCTTGACCTCTTAGAAAAAAGAACATTTGGAATAGGTCTGTCTTGATTCTGCTGCTTATTTTTCAGTTTGTAGCAATCAGAAATAACTTATCCTTTGTTTTAGCAATAGGTACACGTAGTAAACGATAAGGTCATTTTACCAATCTTATTAGAAACTTGATTTCGAAAAGTTGTGCCAGATTGAGATTGTTATTTATAGGAGTTTTTTTATCATAACTTTGAATCCAGTAATTGGTGCAGTTTTATTAATGTTTCTTACAGCTCATATATTCCGATCTCATGTGTTAACAGCAGAATTTCGTAAGTTTTAATATGTTTATCAGCAATTCCTTTTAATATTTTCTTATCCGATACATAAAAAGTTCAATCTCGCAAGTCATACACATTTTTGAAGATTACAATTTCATCAACTCATATCAGCTTTAGCGAACATTACAGTTTCATAAATTCGTACATGTTGTGTTTATTGTTTAAGTTAGATATTATTGCGAAAACAAACTTGAATATCTATGAACGCAATAAATTAAACACATTAGACATTATCTCGTCATTTGCGCAAAACTTCACGGTTATCATGCAAATATAGTTTATACCGTCATTGAGAATAATTCATTGTTAACCAAAACTATGATGCACCTTAAAAAATGTATTATTATAGAATCATTCATCTCCGTCGTTGTTTTCCTCACAAAACATAAAAACAGAATGATCCAACAAGCCAATATTATCAATACCAGTTTCAAGCATCGCAATATATTTTAGTACCATATCCTGGAGCAGTTGTTGAATGCATTTGATAGTCTTTTACATTGCCTTGCCTTCTTCTTGTATTTTGTTAAATAACGAGCGAGTTATATTTTCTTGACATGACGAACAAGGATCTCCTTTTCATGATAACCAGATAACTTATACAAGGACTCCAGTATTTGAGTTTTCACATAATCTAGTGTAAGATTGTGTATGATCCCCTAACTCTGGATTTCTGACCCTACTGTTTCGTGCCATTTATTGATAATATTCCTCGATATATTGGCCTCTTTATTACAGCTGGCTTACGAACTTCTTTGAACCAGTGTATGTCTCAAACTATGGTCAGGTATTGTATCTTTTTCGCAACAACTCGGCAAAAAAGGCGTATCTGGAAATGTTGTTTGAACAGTCCTTGGATTATTCTTGTAGAATTTATGACTCCTTGCTTCTTTTTTTAACGTTTAAAATGTTAAGCGACTATAACCCTCAATTATTTGGTTTGTCCTTCTGACCTGTTATTAGCTTATTCTGCGTCATCCTTTTTATTTGACTATACCGCTCTATATTACATAGCAACGTTTTCAGGAACGGCCGTTCCCACGTAACACATGGGATTATTGTTAATATAATCTGCAATATGCTACAATACCATAGTCATTGAAATTTCAGGTAACTGTCTACCTTAAATCTAACAAATCCACTTTCATAGAATTGTTGTTTTCCATTTTATTGTATGTTGGTATCACTACTACGGGCGCATACTTGATAACCTTTTGATCAGGGGATTGATTTTCTAAAAGAGCTGCTTCTGCACGGTCCTCAAAACTTGCATCTCTCTCCGACATTTATTATTATTGGTGTACGAATGAGGCACTCTCTTACGTTTTTTGGTGATTGCTTCTCTTGAAATGAAAATTTATTATCTCTTGTATTATTTTCCCATCCTATTTTCATCTCCATTTTTGTTAGTAACGCTTGTAAAGAGGAAGCAGTCTTGGTGAAAGTTTGATATATCAACTATAATAATGATAAAGCATAAAAAATGACCAAAATAATTACTGCATTTGCGCAACTTCCCAAATCCTGACTGTTTTTATTTCGTCATTATCTGTGCTTCCGTTATTTTTCAACACAACATGTTTATAAACAGTACTTCTTTTCTGAAAGTGACAATTGTTTCATTTGATAGCTAGTAAATTCTTTTGAGAAGACTAAACTCAATTTCCAGCTACAAAATGTTATTAGTGGGTGCAGACTATACCTCAGCTTTACCCTTGTAAACGCAGATCAAAATTAACTTCGCCAAAGTAGGCATGCATTCATTTATGCGGGACTGTTACAAAAGTCTATCAGCATAGGCGAGCGGCCTGTTGCAGTTCTCAATAACATTTTGTGGGCGTCTTCCGTGTCTATCATACCTTCTTAATACACTTGAATCAAGTTTATGACACTGAAATTTTGGGATCTATGTGGAGCATTCAAAGCCTCCTCCACTCAAGATATACGGTATCATATATGGTATCAATATTAATTGTTTTGTCGTTCAGCAGGCCACGTATCTATGAACCTGGAATGTTTCTTTCTTACCAAAAAACAACTGAGGCCACACAAGGTCTTTTACTCTTCCATGTAGCATTATATTTCATGAACTTGTTGACATGTTGCTTGACTTCATCCATCCGGCAATGAAGCAATCGTTATGTATGTGTCTGTATTTAGGTCTCTGGAATACGTTCTATCATTTCTGAATCATTATTTTAGGTCTGTTATGAATTCACTCAACTGCATGCTGGATTATATCATTATGATTCATTAAGACTCTTGGCCTTCAGTTCATACAAGACCGTGGTAAATCAACACATTCAATACCTGAATTCATTCGGAACACTCTATAAGTTGGGATTGGTGATATAACTTTTATGTTTATATCGGATTTAATTCACAATACTGTACATTCATCTTATATTTTTACGTTCTAACTTAGAGAAATACATTTATCTTTTGACTTTACTAAAGATATTGGTTTGGCTTCCTTTTTTGTTTAATTTTAAACCATAGTTAAGTGCTTAGGTTCTAAATATTTTGAGTTCGAGTCCCGACGAAAATCCGATATGGAAAGCGATGAGGAATACTGTAGCCTGTATACGATTGATGTGTCTACAGTTCTTTGTTGTACCACAGAATATAATATTCCAGTGTTTGAATTTCCAAATAAAATTTAAATAAATGTCTTTGTGCAAGAATTCTGTATGAGCACTTAAATATTCTCCAGGCAAACGAATAAACCTTTATAAATCCAAGTCATTTGAAGAAAATTAAAAATATAATTCAAACTGGTCACAACAAAACGAACACCTTGACATCAAGTGTTTAAAAGCCCAAACTGAGACTATTTCTCAAAACATCGATATTAAACATGACCACTGCGCAATTCCGGTAAAATCAGAATAGAGGCTATTTACATGTGTAAAGTCACGTACGCCAGTACAGCCTCGATTTAACTATAAATCCCTCACTGTATAAATCACACAATAAAAAAGTTGTTTACTGATTTTTGAGGCAAGGCCAGAAACTAGGTCAGCTTTCAGATACAAAGTTCTATTTTAGTTGTTTACTATGAAACAGTCAGATCAAACTAATTTCTGGAAAATGCCAAATTCCAGTAAACAAAATTTCATTAATATAGCATGTAATAGAAAGAAAAAAATAATTTTAAAACTAACAAACAACTTAAATGAAATATAAATTAAATCAAATATACAAAACACTTTCCCCATAAATAAAAAGAAAGATTTATATGATAAAGCTTTATTTTAACAAGACATTAATTATACATGAGGTTACGAAAAACTCTTATGAATTATACAAAGTGTACATGAAATAATACATTTCTATACATGGGAAAGTACGTCTGCTACTAAATTATCTATTCCCTTGATGTGCCTAATTTCAATATCATATTCATGTAACAACAAACTCCACCTTTATAGTCTTTGATTTTTATTTTTCATATTGCACATGAAAGTAAGCTGGTTGTGGCCATACCTAAAATTGTATCAGTTGCATTTTACTATCAGGTACTGGGAATTCAGAGATAGCATTGAACTTAGCATATATAGGTTTAACTTGCCCATGTCCCAAGAAATGTCCTAGAAAAGTTACACTAGCACGGCAGAACTCATGTATGGATAAATTAATTGTCAAACTTGCATCTGTGAGTGTGTCAAAGAATTTCCGAATTGTTGCTAAATGTTGCTTCCATGTGTCGTTGTATATGATGACATTATCACAAGCCGTTGAAAACGTGTACTTAAAATTGGAAACTTAATCGAGAAGAATAATTTCAGTATCTTCATTAGATAGAGGTTTCTCTTTCAACAACTTCAATGGTCCACGCACGGTGTGTCTAAAAACCTAGCCTAGGGATTCTTGACCTTTTTTCGCAACAGAAAACAATAGGAAATGAATGCCTTCATCACAACCTTTACCCGTATCAAAATAATATGATCGAATCGTATTTTTCAAAGTCTGGTGAAATCTTTTTAATATCCATTGGCTCTCATGGTGAAAGGCAGAATATTTGAATTGTTGAATGCCTAATTCGTTCATAACTTGCTGGAAAATTTCAGACACGAAATTTGAGCCTTGATCTGATTGAACTGATTTGGGAAGGCCACATTGAGTGAAACACTTTCTTAAAGCTTTTACTATTGTTTCAGATTTAATATTCCTCAAAGATATTACCTTTCGAAACCTTGTTGACGCACACATTATGGTCAACATGCATTAGTTGCCTGACCTGGTCTTAGGTAAGGGACCAACACAATCTACCGTAATTCTACAAAATGGTTCGTTAAATGCAGGAATAGGTTGCAAGTGAGCCTTAGGTATTATTCCGAGTGGGTTATCCTACAACTTGACAAAGATGACAAGATCTACAGTATTTACAAATATCACTTTTGATTTTTGGCCGGTAAAAGTAAGTCAAGATCTTCTGAAACGTTTAATTAATCTGTAATCGACCAGCCAAATGAGTTTTATGGGACAGACTAAGTATTTCCTAGCTGTAAGATTTTGGAAATACAATTTGATAGTTCTCTGACCACTAATCAATAGCAGGTATCTCAGGGGGTCTCCTTTTTTATAATAATTCTCTTTTTATTGAAATAATAGACAGGTACTTCAGTGGCTCCATTTTCACTAATGATCCTTTGAAACGAACAGGAGATCTTGAGACCATCTTCCTGTTCGACAACAAGTAATAGTAGTTTATCACTCTGGTTAGAATAAAGAGAATGAATAGTTAAAAGAGGATCATTGTGATCAGTACCTTCTGATTGCTCCAAACATGGAGTAAATGTGACCTCATCAATAGTCAGACAAATATATGTGTCAGCTAAAGGAATAATTTCCTTATAAACACCATTTTCAAGAGCATTCTTTGTCATAGCTTTGGTACCTGCAAAGACTGGGAATAAATCCGAGAATTCATTTTCAATTGAATCGTCTTTCTTAACCAAACAGGGCTTGTCAGTTACAAGTGTATTAATCACAACCTTGCCTCCAGCTAGATCGTTGCCTAGTAATAAATGAATGCCCTGAACGAGTAGCATAATCTGTTCCGACTGTCACGGGTCATGAGACTAAGTCTGATAACAAATGTATACAATGGAGAGGGACATTAACAAAGCCGCGCTATTCTCCCTGAAGAATAACACTCTCATTAGAAGAAGACTTCTCAGAAACAAAGTACCTGACAAAAAAAAGAATCTTAGAAGCTCATGTGTCCCTTAAAATTTTAATAGGGATAGGATTGGCCGAATCACCCAAGAGTGATATAGAACCCTTCGATATGAATGGTTCATAATTCTCCATAACAAAATCAGATTGGGGTCTATTAGACCCAGCAAATGTATTGCTTTCAATACATGAGCGTGACCTTGACCTCTTAGAAATAAAAACTTTTGTAATAGGTCTGTCTTGGTTCTGGTGCTAAATTTCAATTTGTAGCATTCAGAAATTACGTGTCCTTTCTTCTTGCAATAGGTACACGTCAGAAGAGACAAGGATCTTTCATCAAGCTTATCTGAAGCTTGAGTTTTAAAAGTTGTGTCAGATTGTGATTTAGAATGGCTTGTATTAGGCTGAAACACTTCACTGCCAGAAGACTGTTGAGTTGAAGTCTTATTTACAAAAAAGACTTTATTAGTTATAACATTCTTATCAGCAACACGAGCAGCTTTTTCCAAGGTTTCAATTTTATACTCGTCAAGATAAGTCTTAATGTCACTATGGCCTTAGTTCTTGAGCTCTTCAAGTAATACAAGTTGTTTTGAGACTTCCATAATCTTGTTCATCTTTCTTGGCTAAGCACCATCTGTCAAATAATTGCTCTTTTTAGCTAGCGAATTCAACATGAGTTTGTCCAGTTTCAATTTTGATAGGTTCTGACGTTTGCCCAATAAGCTTCAGGGACTAACTCATAACCGCTTAAGATGCATTCATTAACCTCATCATAGTCACCAATTTGGTGACTGACAGTGAATGGTAATTATCACTAGCATTACCAACAAGTACACATTGTAATAATTGAGTACAATGCTCCCTTGGCCATTTCAGATTTTCAGCATTTGTCTACGTGTATGAAAACCTAAACTAAATTCTGTATTAGCATTAATAATCATGTCTTCCACGTCAATCTCAGCAGGATTAGGAGCAGCACGGCTTTTTGGTCGTCTCATATTGTACTGATCATTGTTATGAAAATCAGAAGTGTCCTTAGCAAATATCATTGATGGACCAGCTGATCTTGTATAATCATCAGAATATCTTGCCAAACCTATTATTGTTGTAGCTACATCAACATTATTTTCAATTAATTCAATTTTTTTCGCTAATCATATACGTAGCACTTTCAAACAAGGCCATTATTAACAAAACCGACTGTAACATTACCCCGGTACTCTGTATCATCTATTTTTATAATTTCACCTCCTACTTCAATAAATGCTTCAGCGGGTAAGAAATATCTGCTTGTATCTTGAACATGTAATTTAATTCGTCCTTGCTGATTTGGATTTCGTGCGTCATAAGAATAATACTGAAAATCACGCACTGATTCATTTTTAAGAACTGGTTCGTCTATGTCAAACGCTGTGTCGGATTCACGTTTAAACATTTTATTATAATTTGTTATCTTCTAAAACGAAGACCACTTCCTGATATCAGACTTGTATTTATTTGTTCAGTCCATTGATTCATCAAGGCTGCTAGTTGTTGATTTGCGGCTTTATTTATTATTGTACTGACATTTGCGGGCATAGCTTCAGTACTGGGTAATTTGACTGGTGGTGGTTTTCGTCGTATTAATCTCGCTAATCTATCTTTGATTGCCAAGAATGCTTTACCAGTAAGATCACCAATAGCACCAGGAGCTTTATCACGAATAACATCAATAGCTTTCATCGATAATTGTTTTGCAATTGGCATTGCTTTGGGGGGCTATCCTTGTGAATAAACCCTGAACAACATCACCAAGTTCATTTCTGCAAGTCAGCCTATATACTGGTAATCGTGAATTTACCACCCTGACCATGATTGGTCTACGATGAGAATTGTGTACGATCATTTTTATTTAATTATTTATTTATCTAATCACTGTGACAACAAGTCACTATGATAATCATCAACGAGTTCATCAATAAGTTCTCGGTAAATATCAATATCCATGATACCACCTTGAAATAATCGTCGACAAATATCAGCAGCTTCATCAATTATTTCTGGTGAGTTATTTCCAGCTCATTTTCCTCCTATAAGAACTTCTAACCGTTGCATGTCATCGAGGATAGTATTAGAACAAATAAGACCACTTTCCAAACCACTTCCGGTTGCTCCTTCTTCTGTTGTTTCCATGCTTTTCTTAAATAGTTTTAAGGGTAATCTTTCTTCTTTTGCTTTTTTAAGTAGCTCTTCAGGCCTTTTAAGTTCCGACATCAACATTTGCTGCGATGAAGAAGACTGTTGTTGTTCTATTTGTTGCTGCGGTGGAGAAAGTCGATAAGAAGGTTTCTGCTGGGAAAGTTGTTGTTGTTCTATTTGTTTCACTCTCTCTTTATAAAGTCTCTGCATTTCTTCAAAAAGACTTCTGTATTCTAAATCATCATCTCAGGCTTGTTTCTTTGTTTTTATATATACAATATGTCCATTTAATAAAATTATTATCGCTTACTTTTTCAAAACTGGGTTTCAAAATACTAGATTTATTAAATATGCTAATTAATATTTTGTTAGGTAAATCATGTTCTTTAGTATTTCTAATATCTTCGACAAATCCTTCCTTAAATCTTGCAATCAGTTTAATATTTTATCTTATTAGTTTAGATGCAAGTTCGTTTATCACGTCGGCAACTTCAGTACGAATTTTGCCAATACCGTCAAGTATTTCTTCATATACGGGAGGAGGCTGAGCTGCAGCTATATCAGTTGGAAGATCTCGTAAAATCTTTTTTGTTGTTTTTAGTTCTCGCTGCATTTTTTTCAGTTTGTTCAGCGGTCTGTTTTGATACTGGAAGAAGATCCTCCTTAATAGCCGTTACGACTCTTTCAGTAACTTTAGTAACAGGTTTAAATAACTGTTTTCTACCTTCTGCGTATTCAACTTTGTGCTTCTTGTCTTGCTTGCAGTTTTTTTTTTTGACAGCATCTCTCAATGGTATATATTTCTTTAATGCCTCTAATCACTCTCGAGCTAATCTAGCGGAATATGGTTCTCCGATGTTTGCCATAATTGATATAATAACGATTTAATTTACAGCAGCAGAGAGGGTGCTGCCTCCAACTTGGCACCGACGTGATCGCGTATTTTCCTGCGATTTTTCACGATCAGAAAAACTTATCAGCGATAGTCTGGGTAAGTCAATTAGAGTTTACTAAGTTCGTTGATAGGGTTGTCTCATACCAGATACTGAGACAATCGCGATTTGTTTGTGGGTTTTTTTGCGATTTTCGAGGAAGGATTATTTTGCGAAACAGAGAGTGAACCAATTGGAGGTTGTTCACCCTCTCTGCTGCTAGGAGGTCACGGATACAACTGCGGCAAAAGCAATAACGACGAGGAATAACGGTAAGAGACACGATTAGGTTTATAATCTGCTAATTTAGAATAATTACGTATTCGTTCATTTTTATTCTCCAATGATCCCATTGAGCAGCGTTGTCAATATGCATCATTGGCAAATTTTTTAAAAGGTCTATGTTTGATTTATTGGTATACAATGAGTCCGTGGGGCAAATCATAGTCGTAGTTTCTGAGAGAGGTACCAATTACAGTTCTGTTTGGTAAGTTTCCACACTCCCGCGATGCTAATAAGCCCTTTACTGCCATATCTGCTATCATAAATTCAAGCTCTGCTTGGTACATAATTAATTGTGCAACAGCGCGTGTTATCAGATGAGTGTCCCTGGGTAAAAATTTCAGTAATTGTTCGACTCATATCTTTTGCAAACGATACATCGTCATTCTCTGGCAGCCAAATCCGATTTTGTGGCTTATATGAAATTATCTCCGTGCGCATATATCTCAGTATACTTAGTTATTAGTCCAAAATCAGTGCAGAGTGTTACAGTTGGTGTAACTAATTCAGCTCTGTCGAAGCGGGTAATCAAGAAATAATATTTCAGCGTATATAATAATGTACTGTATTGTTTTACTTACCTCCAAGCAGCCGGGACTCTTTGCTAGAAACTGCTTCAAATTCCAATAAAACACGAACTTCCCCCGTTACGGTAAATCCAGTTCAAAGCCCTCTCAATAATGTACGTTATTAGCCGCGTACAGAATAATAGTAACACTGTTGTACATTAAACACAAGGAAATACACACACTAAGATTATAGTATTATTTTTGCCTTACGTTCATATAAAATCCATCAGTGTAAATGATGTGTTTCAGTACACCTGTTTACGATTTAACTGGTGCAAAATTAATTGCTTGTTGTGGGCGGTAACCGACACGAAGTTATCTTTATATATTAGTTTTCATATATATTTTTACAAATGGCTCGTAATATAGTGAATAGCGTTGCGACTCGCTGGTCTTCAAAGGAAAATTCGTTCGGGATGGAATGCACTCCACTGACAATTTGTCGGTGTTTATAGGAAAAACTATTATAACTGGTGGGACATGCTGCGATCGGCTGAGAAGATTTTGAAATATCAATAGAACCGGCAATTGTATAATATATAACTGAACCCAGGTGAAACTTGCTACGCTGCCCATCAGCGAACATCAATATGGTGCTCGTTTATCACCTGGGTTCACTAGTGGTGCTGGATTACAAATTAACAATTATAACAAATTTACAATAAATATAACAATTATCTTTAAATATGTATACAAAACATCATTCAGTTGGATGTGATCATCTCTTTTTGCTAATTAATTATATTTTTGCCCCTACCAGTCTTATATACTAGACTCGAATCGGCTTTTGTCAATTAGCAAAATCGGCAATTTTCAGCGCCTGGATATAGGAGGCTTTGGCCAGCGGGATGGATTGTCGCCCACCCACCCCGCCCAAACAAATAATAGTTCGCTTTTAAATTTGACCGTATGCAGGCAAGCATCCACGTGATTCAGCGGTAGTGGGTTGAGACTCGTTCGGACGGATATGTTGGAAACAAAGGCCAGTTGGGCTAACAACGGCATTACGTACAACTAGATACTGAATTCTACAGGAACTGTAGACACGACAAACACATCCTGCTGAATGAGTGATTTACTCAGGCAGGAAAGTCTATCATACCGATCAATATACACACTTTCTAGCCTCAACTCAGTGAATGAATGTACTTAAAGCAGCTTCTGCTGAATATTAATTTTCTTCTTATATGCAAATGTTGAGTGGCGACGAAACAATTGATTCAGAAAGTATTTTGAAGGAGTTCATTTAAGTGGTGGTGGGGGCTAAAACTTCCAAAATAATTGAATGTCAAAAATTTGACAGAAGAACTGAGCTCTTTCTATCCACATGGCCATCAGAAACGAATTCAGATTGATTTTTTGTTCGTCAGTAAAATGAAAGAAACAAAATCGATTTCGTACTACATATGGATAAAGGACCTTGATCGACTGTTTAACCTTCACAGCTAAGACAAGGGTATTAATACCCGTGCAGACGTTGCATGCATGTATTTAATACTCAAAGGCTGCTCACCAGTCACGATGTTAGCTGTGGTGGTAGCAGCGAAAACAAATACTGTACAATCATGAATGGGCCTGGTAAAACATCCTCCAATTTACTGCAGTAGGGCGAAAGATGAAAGTCACTGATATAATCTACGCGAATTGTGAATGCTTGAATGATTCAGTAGAAACTCCGCTTTCAAAGACAATAATGCATCCAGCTCTGCTAATAAAGACATAAATGTGCCTGATATCGATCGAACAGTGAATGTCGCAAAACTAATGCCATTCGGGTTCTGCTATGTAGTGGTCCGATGTGATGGATAATCAACGTCTCCAGTCCTTTATCGTGTCTAGAGCTTGCACGCACAGAGTATTGGCGCTCTAGGCACAGTTGAAGTGTTCCTCAGATCGTTTGAAGTCACATCACAATGGATTCGACAACAGCTCGATTTAACGGATAGCATAATTATGAATGGTGATAACATTCGTGAGTTTTTCGTCGCAACCCACTGCTGCATTTATGAAAAAGCTTTCACTGAGAAGGAACAAAGCCCGATCAGATATGAAAGTAAAAGTTCTGGTTCCAATGTTTGTGATCCCTGTCAGATCACTGGTGTGTACAGATGACGCACACAATGCTTGCAATCTGCATTTAAGAATATATACCCCAACAAAAATAAAATATACTGTGGTGTTTCGTAACCTGTGTATGTACCATAGCCATTTGAAGCAGTAAACACAACGATTACCTTGATCCCCAACAACATGGAAAAAGACATGACTTTTCGGCTGGGATAATTGCAGTCTATCGATTCGATAGAATGTATGAGTTCGTCCCTGGACAAGTTAGTTAATAATCTGACGATGGAGGATTTCAAAATCGCTCGTCACCAATACAAAAATGGCGAGTACACGAATGACTGGAACAAATTTGCTGAAAACTCTGTAATCGAAGCGTTTTATTCATTGCTGTCACATGAAGGCGTTTCTTCCGACGACTACATACATGACAAGAAAGTTTGTTCAACATTCGAAGGCAAAAACCTCGGTGACGATCATGATATGTATCGTGTTGGTCGCTGATGTGCCCTAGACATTTCGTGATATTGCATGCACTTGTACAAGTTCCATGCAACAATTACTTTTCTGCACCAGGTATGGGCTGTAATGCATTGTTGTCCAAGACCATTATCGAGCAGGAATTGCTCATGGACATTGACCAGCATCTTTTTATCGAGCGATAACTTCGCGGTGGAATATCCATGGCGACTCATAGATACGCTCTTGCCAACAACCCCAATGGGTCCGGTTAAATATCCCCGCTGACTCCAACAATTACATCATGTATCTCGATGCCAATAATTTGCACAACTGGGTCATAATGAAGCCACTTCAGTGGATATCAGTGGATCGAATTTGAGTACAATGATCTATGAATAGACTTGCACGATCACAACATCCACGGTGACCACGCATACTTCACTGAAGTCGACCTCAAACATCCTGAGATTTTACACGGGACCCACAACGACTATCCACTGGCCCCAGAAGCGTTGTAGGTGTCAGATATTTGGCTGTCCCTGCATCACTGTTAGATCTTTGATTCGTACGGTCGCAAATACACCGACTGCACCCAAACTGGTACCGAATCTTCGGACCAAACTCAACTATGTGCTACTCATGTGCAATCTGCAGATGTACCTAAGAAAGTTTATGCGTATCAGCAAAATTCATCGAGAGCTGAAACTTCGTCAGCAAAGTTGGATAGCTCCGTATGTACAGATGAACACGGAACTACACAAAACGACCACCAACGAATCTGAAAAAGACTTTTCAAATTCAGTGCCAATGCAGTAGTTAGGAAAACCATAGAGTATCTGCGCAAACGAATTCGAGTCGATCATGTCAGTGATATTAGTGGGCAAGACGGACCTTGAAGGCTTATTGCGGGCCCGACTTTCGAATCCAGAAAAAACAATATTTGATGGTGGACTTGTTCCCGTTAACAGTAAGGAAAATCAAAACTCAGATTAACAAACCTGTATATGTGGGTACAATTGTACCGGATTTGTCCAAGCTGCTCATGTACGAGTTTTACTATAAAAAGATCGAACCGCTTTATCAGGATCGGATCAAGATCCTATACACAGGCACTGATTGGTTGCGAATGCACATTACCACCGATGATGTATACGCGGACATGGCACATGTTTAGTGAATGAATTTGATCCGAGCGATTATCCTAAAGAACAACAAATGGTTTACTTTTAGCTAAATCTCACATCTCAAATGTGCGAGTGTTCGGATCTTTCATGTTTATCATACGTGGAAATAAAAATACGTGGTGCGAAGTAGAAATGTTATAAAATTATTTATAAACCATCTCGGTCTTTATTTCACAAAAGAAGTAATATATATATTTACAATCCGGTCAGTAAGATTAAGAACCTTTTCAAAGTTGCATCTTCAGCATCATTAACGGCAGAAGATGAAATTCAGTTCAAAAGATTACTGGAGGCTACTTAACCCTCTTTTGTGTTTGTCTTTAAGATTTGATTTCTATTGTAATTATATAAGCAATGGAATTTGAAGGCGGTGATGAGGTTCCGGAATTTCCCATGGAACGGGTGTTGGCCGAATTTTTCGCCAGCGTTAATATGGATAACAGTTTTGTCCCACCGCATCAAAAAACGGCGTTACCAGACCATCACATACAACTAAATATAATCGTGTTAAGGATAAAGTAGAAACTGGTAGCTGGTACCATGATATGTCAGTTTCACCCCGAGGCTATCCTGGAACCATCGCACACGCACATAAAACTCTCAATCACTGAGTCCAGCACTAGATGCGAAAGCACTCCGTGCTTGTTTATATCACTGTGAAGTGGCATTCACCGTTGTATCTACCCCAGTTACGTTGAACAATGAATACTGTAAAACCCACACTCACTCAACTAAGAAAAAAGCGTCTTGACTCTCTTTTAACAAGAACGCACTTGCTCGGATAACAGCTATTGGGCAAAAATGATCGCTAACTATCAAACGTTTTGACGTCATCAGTGTTAATCAGTGTGCATTTATAGGACAGGGGTGAAAAACCACCAAGACGCACAATCGTCGGATATTTAAGTATTCCAAGACAGATGTATTTTATAAGTGCATGAGTAGTGTGCCAGCGAACACAAGAAATGGTTAAAGTGCGTGTACATATTGCGCCTGCGCGTGACGATGAGACCGGACATGATCTGCCTGCCGTGAAACTAAAATACTCGATTTTATTATTAACAGAAGAATTACGACAGACTCTAAGTCGTAACGATTCTTTAAAAATATCGATCCCGAACAACAGCTACGAGATAAAATTACCAAGAGAACCTCGCTAATCGTGGAATACAAACGCGTTTGTTTTTTTGTAAATGTTTTTTTGTAAATGCTGAATGCGGTCCTGCAGTGGCCGCAACTATTGGTCTTGGCTTGATTTGAACAACGACAACATCAACCATTGTAGATGCAGTATTGTTGTCGGAGCTCTATTGATAGTAACCGGTATAGCTGGTGGTGCGCGTAAATTAATTTCGATGCGACTATATTCCCGAGTAAAAGTCGATTCCGAATTGCTTGCGACCAGACATAACAATTTCAATACAATCATTAAATTATACACGGTATCAATCGAAGATAAAATAATCACTGCGGCTTACGCTGCTAGCGGAAATGGAAAATGATAGACAGTTAAAAGCACAAAAAAGAAACAACGCGGATTTAAAAACAGAAAAACCAATTGTCTTGCAGTGCGTATATTTATTGCTACCATAGACTTATCTGTCCAAGTAAACCAATCTCTCAGCAGGATATTTTTGTCGTTTTTGAAATCACTGCAGTCTAGAGTAAGTAGTACGAAAGGCCGGTGTTTTTCCCACTAGCCGTCATTGCCGACATTTCCAACCGGACGAGACTCTTCCCACCATGACGGGATCACTATGGTACCTGCCTTTGTATGGTCAAAGTAAAATGTGAACTACATACAACGCTCAAATAGAAGCTAAATGGTCATGGAAAGTAAAGGTGAGGGCGGGTGAAAATGCCACAAAATGGGTAAGTGGGGCAAAAACCCCAGTTCCTTATTACTTAGGAAAAGTAAGACATGACAGGAACAATCATTTTTGCTTCATATCAAAATTAAAGAAAATATACAAAAACCAAAACATGCGGTCTCTGAAAACCAGTATTTCAAATGATGAGCATGGACGTTTCAAATATGTGAGTTATGTGTTCAGTTTGTGTACTACGGTGTATACATGGAGGCGCAAGAGTGAAACTTCGGTGTTTTTCCGCTTATATTTATTAAAACTAATGTTTCTTATTAGTTATGTAATTAGTAAAGTTTATTAAACACGGCGACTGTTTTCTTAACCATCTTCAAATTTTTGCATTAAACATGAACCGTTCTTAGTTGCATTAGCTGGAATAGTTGTCCTGGCAGAATTAATCTGTTGATATCAAAACGATTTAATTTAGCAATTCAATCCGCTATTATTATTTTACGTAAGAAGATCTAAAACAAATGACAGTGATGTTTATTCTTCTTTACACAAAATTGGTTCATTCAACAGTCTAATGTATCTACAGTCTGATTTCTATTGTAAACTGTCTGTATTACCGAAAATGATGGGTGAATAGTAGTACTACGTTAATGGAATTATATAATGCAGTTTTTGGTGTATGTGTGAGTAATTTTGTATTTGGTGTAAATATAAGACGTTCATGATAGTAGACACACTAACATACTAAGGACACACCCAAACGAGGACTTCAAAACATGCTTCTGCGAACAAATTTAGTCCCGAACAATATAAAAGCATGATTTTTACGAAGCTCCCTGTTTACAAGTATATGACTGCTTCAATCATTGATATGATGACTTGATTGTAAAAACATGCATTATGCGTACATCAACAGTTATATCTGAAGCAAGTCTCGTTAAAATAATACATAAAATACAGACACCAAACAGCAATATGTTTTTACAAGTACAGTATTGTCAAGCAAGTGCTGTTACGCTTTATTTGAATCCTAGATTAGAATAGGTTATATGTAATCGGAACCAGCTTATCCTACATAACTGTATTAAACTTTCCTATTTAACATGACTTTTAAGTAAATTTTGAACATAATCGAACCTAGATATCAGAAAACCGTTTCCTGTACAATTAGAATCACCAAAACAAAACATATTTACAGGGTTATCGTAATCGCCAAATGTAAACTTTAAATGACCCAAATTGTTGCAACTAATGGTGCCATCATTGTTATTGTTAATAACAATACGCCGATTCCAGCAATAACAACAGGCACTGAATATACAATTATATCAACAGTAACTACACGTCTGCGATATTTGTTTTATTTTCACTAGATACTCGTCAACGATATTTTTAAATTTTGTTTGCTATTCACGTGCTTGATTACATATATTATTTTGCGCTGCAACATCACTTTGAACGTTGATCGGAATACTCAATATTTAATTAGGTGGGAATGAAGATACTAATTCAAGGCAACAATAATAAATCAAGCCGAGTTTTTTTTCTTCGGGTTCCACAGTAAATGTTTCCTCGTCGTTTTGATTTAACATTACTAACATAGATCCAAGAGATCCAGTTAATGGATAACGCCGTGAAATCGTCGTAGATATTGTAAATGTTACAGCACCAATTATTGAAAGCCTGTATATGCAGGTATCCTCAGCGTGATGTTTAATGGTTTTATTGAGTGGTGACCATAATGTTTGGTCAGACGCTACTGTATATATTCAAGGTTGATAATCTGCTTGTGGGGAATTTTAATCAGATTAATTTTTTAACGATATCAGGAATCCCACTTATAACATCTTCTAATTTTTTTCTAATCGTTTCAATATCTGATATAGCTGTTTTAATATCGTCAAGTTTTGTGTTAATATCAACGAGTTTTACGACAACAGTCAACGGGGTGCCAAATAAATCGGCGATTTTATTAAGTTTTTGAAAAAATTACGTGTATTTAAAAACATATTTACGCGAACGTTATACTCAGCTGGTAGCCTGGATAGTTTAGCATCTACAGTATGATAGCCAACGTCTACATATTTTTTGTTGCGGCATCTTCATCAGATGTTGGATCTCTTAAAACAAATATCTTATTTCGGTTCATACTGAGTTCGCCCATCATTGTATCACCGATGTTCCGCAAACGATTAGGAACATTTCTCGCAATTTCATTTCTAATAACTGCGAATGATGTGTTTGAGTCTCTGATTCTACCGTCGTCAGTAAATACTAGAATTTTATCTGTAGCAGCACCGAGACCTCTACGAACTATATCATTCCATTTGATTTTGCTTGTCTTTAAAACACCGTATTTATCCCGCAAAAATAACGACCTCATCTCGATCAACTCCAGATAAGTTCATAAAATATCAGCGAGTTCATCTTTAGTCGCGTAATTTGATAAATCGATATCATCCTTCCCTTCTTGTATTTGATGGAAGAGGATCCTCTGTAAACATCAACCATTATACATTAAGATCTGTTTAAAACGATTAACGGCTACTTGTATAATCATGCACAACTTCATGAGGTGCATCGGAAGATTTTGATATAGTGTCGAATACAGCAATTACTTCACGGCCACATATCGGTGGATCTGTCATTGTTTGTGTTGGTAATGTTGAATAAGAGACTGGAGTTTTTGTTGTGTTTATATATTTTAAAAATTCATTTGGTGGCGCTAGCCCATGCGAATCAAAATTAACAATTCCACGTGGATCAAATGCGTATGCAACCCAGTGAGTTCCTGGACCAGAACTGTTATCTAGATTTATAATAGCTGTTTCAAAATTGTTTGGTTCTTTTTGTAAATGGTCCCGCATAAAAATGCGTCTGAAATTTTTTATATTTAATTTTTTAGCAGCATCAGGTAAGTTAAAGTTAGACATTGGACGGATTAACAAAGTGTTCCTGGAATTCTCAGACCTTTCTCGTACCGATAAGGGGTTCCCGGTAATCTTAGACCCCTTCCTTTTTTAAATCTTTTTCCTGTTATTTTGTCAACAAGCATACTACCAACCTTTCCGGCAGTACCACTTATAACACCAACTTCAGCTGTTTTTGCAATGGCTGGGGCTGCAGCAGCTACTAAACCTGGTATAGCTGCAAGAAGTAGAAATATTCCATCAGCTTTAACAATATATATAATAGCGCTCGGAGAAAAATGAAGTTGAACACCGGGTTTTTTATTCTAAAGACTTATTCAAATGTTTTAGTTTAGTCTTGGTTAATGATAATTTGTTTAGGCTACCACTAGAAATTATATCTTTTTTAGCGATATTTTTGTTCCGCATTTACTTGCTAGTTTTGCTTGTAATTTCTTCAGCTGACCGGAAGTCAGAGTGACATTAACGTGACTATACGACGTTTTATTAATATGATAAGTGATTAAATTATATGCTTTCCACCGGTGCGTCAATAACTCGCATTCGTCCAACAACATATTCAAGTAACATTGCTTTATCTTAATTAATAACTGCAATTGCTCTATGCCCTGTAATAGCTCCTCTATTTACACGATCCCGGAAGTGTATATCAACGACATATTGTCAAGATAAATCAAGATGTTCCAAAGAAAGTAATAGATCGGATATAATTTTGTAAAATCTAATTGTGATATTTGTAAACCAGTATCTATATTTTGATCACGTCCCATAAATGTCATTAAACGACGATGTGCAAGTGCTACATGAATTTGATCAAAATTCAATTATACATGCTCGGCTGGTTGTCAATGTCCATTTATTCTTAAAGAATCTTCAGGGAAGTTTGTAAATGTCATATGACTACGTGTTTGTTAATTTACTCGTGCAGTATCATGGAAAGGCGTGGTGCAGAAACACATTTCTGTGATGATATGTGCGATGTAATTAAACCATTAACGAACTTCAAACACCATCTGTGGTCATCGTCGACCATTATAATATCGATTTACCACCTTAATCCATAAAAGAAAGTAGGTTTTGTTCTTCAGCAATTATTGGAGTCATCACCTACATCCACAACGAAAGTTTTGTCAGTATTACTTTACCTGCATCACCAGCAGGTTGCTAGATTACATCATCGTCAGTTGCCTTTCTTACAAGTACAACTGTATGTTTAGCTCCGACAATTACTTTTCTAACATTTCTATAAAAACCAAAAGATGTGGGATAATGGAATTGCACATGAAAATCTTCCACGATTACCAACCAATACTGATAAACGCGTTCCAAATCCTAGATTATAATTTGGATTGACCGACTGTAACATCATAAATGCTGCGGCGAGTCGGGCTATCGCTCCAGGTGGTTGTACATTAGACGAAGCATTTTGTGCTATTTGTACCAAAAGATAAGGTCTATGGTCAGAATGGTCATCAGTGTCTTTTGAAAACATCATTGATGGACCAGCTGATCTTGTATAATCATCTGCATATCTTGCTAGACCTAATATCGTTGTAGTAACATCAATGTATGTTTGAATCGTTTCAATATTTCTTCCGTCGATCATATGCATAGTACTGTCAAACAACGCCATAATACAGTTATTAACAAAACCGATTCTAATACCATCCGCAAATTCAGTATTATCTGTTTTTAAAATTTCACCTTCTACTCCAATAAATGCTTCAGTGGGTAAGAAGTATCTACTTGTATCCTGAACTTGTAATTCGATTCGTCCACGCTGCTTTGTTCTCGTGCGACATAATAATAAATTTGATAATCACGTGTCGATTCATCTTTGAGAATCGGTGCGTCCATGTCGAATGCTGGATCAGATATACGTTTAAACATTTTATTATATTTATCATCGACTAAAACGAAGATCATTTCCTGCAATTAAATTTGCAGTCATATTTTTTCTGCTTCAACAGTCAACTCTGATAGTTTTTTTTTGCGGCCTGATTTATTATTTTACTGATATTTGTAGGCACTTCAGTGCAAGGTAATTTTACCTGTTATGTTTTTTTTTTTTTGTACTAATCGAGCTTATCTATCATTGATTATAGAGAATTCTTTACCGGCAAGATTACCAATAGCGCCGATGCCTTTATCACTAACAGCCCCAATAGCCTTCGTCCCTAATTGTTTTACAATCGGTATTGCTTTTGGAGCTATTCTTCTAAATAAACCTATAACAACATCACCGAGTCCATCTCCGTAAATCGCTTTGTTAGTTGGTAATCGTGAGTTTCCTACCCTGACCAGTACAGGTCCAAATTTTGTATTGTGTACAATCATTTTTAATTTGCGACCTGATTTATTATTTTACTGATATTTGCCGGCATAACTTCAGTGCTATGTAATTTTACTTGTTTTTTTTTTTTGTACTAATCGAGCTTATCTATCATTGATTATTTAGAACTCTTTACCGGCAAGATTACCAGTAGCGCCGATGCCTTTATCACGAACAGCCTCAATAACCTTCATCTCTAATTGTTTTGCAATCGGTATTGCTTTTGCAGCTATTCTTCTAAATAAACCCATAACAACATCACTGAGTCCATCTCCGTAAATCGCTTTGTTAGTTGGTAATCGTGAGTTTACTACCCTGACCATTACAGGTCCACGTTTTGTATTGTGTACAATCATTTTTAAATTATATGATGATTGATTAAATTAGTTGTTTATAAGTCGCTGTGATATTCATCAACAATTTCATGATTAAGAGAACGATAAACATTGATATCCATGATACCGCCAGTAAATAATCTTTCACAAATATCATATATTTAATTAATGATTTCCGGCGAATTATTTCCTGTACGTTTTCCTCCAATCAGAATTTATAATCTACGTCAGAAAGAATATTGTTAGGACAAGAAACAAGACCGGTTCCTTGAGTAGAAAACCCACTGTCAGTTGGTCCTTCTTCCTCACTTCATGTTTCATCCGCTTTTCTCTTCCATAATCGTAAGGGTGATCTTTCTACTTTTGCTTTTTTAAGCTGCAACTCCATCTCCTTTTCTTTTGTCTCTTTTCAATTATTAATTGTCTAACACGCTCATCTACTGTTCGTTTAAAAATATTAGAATTGTTAGCGTCTTTCTCATATCTGATTTGTGGAGTATCAGTAGCGATGCGAAATACATCCCTCACCCAATCGGCAGATCCCATATGTATCCTATAGGTTTTGCATACTTATCTCTTTCATGATATCCAAACGCGGCAATATTAAATATTTGTTCTAGGTCTTTGATAGCGGCAATACCTTCGGGCGTGAATTTATCTGCAATATTAATTTTACCTCTTGGAAGAGGCTGTGGTTGAGGAGGCTGCTTCCGTGGTGGCTGAGCTGCTTGAAGACGGCCAGCAATATCAACAGGCAATGTTTCATGGGCTTTTTGTGTTGCCTCCGTTTCTGCAACAAAGTTCTTGGTTGGTTGGCAATTGGTTTAAATAATTTTTCTGCACCTTCTGCAAATTCAACATGAGATTCTGGACCTTCTTGTAGTTTTCGTCTAACAGACTCACGGACTGGAAGAAATTTATTTATTGCTTCTAATCTTTCACTAGCTAATCAAGAAGTATAAGACTCAATAGCTTGTGCCATTATTGAGATGAAATAATGATCTAATCATAGCAGCAGAGAGGGCGCAATCTCAGTGAGACGTCATACGGGTAAACGAACACACACACAAATTTAGAAAAACACAAACGGCAAAAAGTAACAAAATAAACTAACCCCCAAGAGAGACTCTGCGTCAGACACTCTGGGAGAGAAACGCTCAGTAAGTTAGAGGGTTGTGTTTAGCGTCAGTGTCCTTATTTTTTTTTTTTTTTGTTTGAGGCTTTAGTTTTCAACAATAAAGTTTCAGCAAAAGGTATGTTCGCCCTCTCTGCTGCTGTGGAAAACCGATGTCTAGAAATCAAATACAAATTTTTGTGTTTACCAACGAGTAATAATGATCTTAATCTACAATCACGGACAACAAATAAGTTGTGTAATATGATGTTTACAAAATGACCTTGACAACCTATAACCAAGGACTAAAGTCAGTACGTTAACGTATTCAAAAGGTACAGGCATTATAAGTTTATGCTTGATATTACCTTTGTTCTCTTTTGGCAGAATGTTGATTGAGAACATGTAGCATTCAAAACCAGACATTAGAGGACATGTGGAATTGATGACATGAAGACATCATGGGGAAGTTAGCATCAGTAACTTAGAGAAATCTGAGAACATTTAGCACGGCTTAGGTATAGATATCAGAAAACACGTAACATTATATATTAAATTTTTTATTATAAGCTGTGGGTAATGGAACATTGTATCTAACGGTTAACTGTTTCTAAAATCAGAGACAGTTTTGGTCAACAACTGTTGTTTTTATTTTACTCTGGGTAAGGATCATTATCTTCAGCCGGGTCAATATTATTGTATTTTATTAGGATACGTAATGATTGTCGAATGTTTTATTGTCATTTTGTTAGGGGCTTTTTAATAATAACTACGATATTTCTAGAACCATGAACTTTTGACCCATATCCTGGGTCTCTTTTATGTCTTTGTTTAAATAGTAATCTTCCTTGTTTAAAAATTAGGCATTCATGCTTTATGATCTAGCAGAATCAAGATTTGCTATTGTTTTGTCTTGCAGTACATTGGCGCTGGACAATATTTCTTCAAATTATGCAACGGATATGGTTTTGCTTTGGAAAAACAGAGTGCTGATAAAAAATAGTATTCTTACACAGAGACACTTACAAGAAGGTATAGTGAATTCAACCTTGGAATTATATTACATAGTTTCAGCAGGAGACTGTTAGTACAATACTTTGATACAGTCCATCACAGACACATTAACACTGTTAGCGTTGGATTTAATATGAATTTCCATTAAAGTTTATATCGAAATGTAAGAGTTATGACTAGCATCTGTAATTCTAAGATTATTTGGGATATAATCCTCGGTACCGTACGTTCTTTTTTACATTTCACTTTTTATTCTAGGGAAATGAATTTGTTGAATAATGCAAAGTTTGCTGATTTTCACTTCTTTATATTACGTATTGCAAGTGCTTAGTCCCGTAACAGACAATTGGGGAATGGTCATTGGGATACGAAGATATCTAAAATATTTCAAAAAACGTTATTCTTGCCATTGAAATTCGCCTTGTTTTGTAATATGCTATGTGCCAGCTATTATTTTACATTTTATAAATCCTTGGTGAATCAAACAAGCTTATACAATGTCATCATAAGAAAGGAACAATATTTTCCAATTCTACCCATGAACAGTTAGATTCCTCGAAAACGGATGAATTTCTTCAGCCTGCCAGAAAGTAAAATCTTTCTGAGGCAAATGTTTCTTTAACGAAACAAGAGTAGATATGTTTATCCAATATTTGGTGGGAAAAATGTTTGGGATGAAAATGAATTGGTTAGGATTACTCAGACTCCATTTGGCTAAAACTTTCCAGTTATGTAATGGAAATGAAATTGCAAGTTATAACTGATTTAAGAAAGATTGAATATCATGAACGGAAATCGCAGTTACTGAAATAAGATATACAAATACAGTTTGAGCTACAAAAAGAGATGGGGAGAAACAAATGCAACTAGACGAAGACAAAGAAAAAGATAATTTGCACCTGCAGAAAAAGGAAAAGAGAACCAGAAGTAAATTCGATTGGAGAAAGAGGAGAGAAATAAAAAGAAGAAGAAGAAAGGAAGAAGGGGAATTCAATTCAGATTTATAACAATTAGAGATGTCGAGTGAAAAGTATATTTTCGATTCACATACAAATTCAAGTTTTGATGATACTAAGTATATTAGGTCAGTACTCCCTTTAAGCAAAAAGTAGATATAATATTTCCCTCAGTTTGGAAAAAAAAAAATTGCTGAACATTTAAAACGGCAAAGAAATCAATGTACTCTGTTATTAACAAGCTCACTTCGTGGCAAGACTCATCCGATCTACACTTCCCTGTCAGTGCAGCAAAACATTGATTGTGATCTTGTCAATGAACGCATCTTGAAGGGTTAGGAGCTAGTACCTGAGGCTTCTCGACGAAAGTTTATGAACTGAAAAAGAGAAACTGGACAAACTCATGTTGAATTTGAAAGAGAAAGAGAGCAGCTATTTGATAGGTGTTATTTAGCCAAGAAAGGTGATCATGATTAACAAAACTCATATTAGTTGAAGAGTTCAAAAACTGCGTCCACAGTTAAGACTTACCTTGATGAGCAAAAGGTTGAAACATTGGAAAATGCTAATCGTACAGTTAACGAGTAATTCTAAACTAATAACTTTTATTTTGTCAATGCTTCCCACTTAGGAATCTTGTGGAAACAAAATATATTAGCCTAATATGAGCACTTTCAAATTTCAAACTAGAACAACATTTTGATAAAACTGATCTGAAGTCCTTATCTTTCCTACGTGTAGCTATTGCAAGAAGACATGTATGTTATTTATTGTTGCAGCAAATTAAACAATAAGAAGAAGAATCAAAATATACCCATTCTAAATACTGCTATTTCTTAGGGATCAAGGTTACGATCATGAATTGAAAGCAATTCATTTGTTGGGTCATCTAAACCTCAATCTAATTTTATTATGGAGAATTATGAATCATTCATGTCGAATGGTTCTATATCACCCATTAGTGATTTTGCCAATCCCATCCTGTTAAACGTGTAAGAGACTCAGGAGCCTCTCAGATTTTTTTAATGTCAGATACTTTGCCTTTTTATAAGAATTATTATTCTAAAGAGAGTGTTCTTATTAAGGGAGTAGAATACGAGTTTGTTAATGTTTCTCTCCATTGTTTATGGTTCTCATCAAAGTGCTTCCCAGGTTCTGTGAGAGCCGGAACAATGTCGTCTTAACCCATCGAGAGTATTCATTTATTACTAGGCTATAAATTAGCTGGAGATAAGGCTTTGGTTAATTAACTTCTAACTGACAAGCCTTGTCTGCATCATAAAGTTCATCCGTTTGAAAAAGAAATCCCTGGTTGGAACTCAGCTTCAACAGTTACTAGAGCGCATGCAAAGAAAGCGCGATTGGAATGATGTTGATCAGGAAAGTATACCTTTAGCTGACCCATGCATTGGTCAGGCTTTTAATGGGGTCACATGCACTCCTCCCCATGATCAAACAAAGGGTATTGATTACAGTGATCTTCTTTTAACTATTCGTTCTCTGTCTTCTGATCACGGTGACAAACAACAGTTGGAGTGGAACAGGAAAACGATCGTGTGATTCCAGAGTGCTATTACTGAAACTAAAGTAACGGAGGTACCTGTTAGAGGTTGTTAGGAGAAAAGGGAGACCGCCTAAGATACCTGCTTGTGACGAGCGTTCGTTGAACTGTTAAAGTTTACTTCCATTATCGTATAGCGAATAAATGCTTTGTCAATTCAATGAAGCTTCTTTGGCTGGCCATTTAGGAATTAATAACACATATTGCAGGATATTGAATCATTTGTATTAGCCAACAATTAAAAACGATGTTTGTAAATACTGTACACCTTATCACACTTGTTATATGGTAGGAAAACCCGATCAGAAGATACCCAAGTCGCATCAGCAACATATTCCTGCATTTGACGAACCATGAGGCAGAATACTCGTAAGTTGTGTTGGTCCCTTATAACACCAAGTCGGGAAAAAAATACGTGTTGACCATAATGTGTACGTTTTCAAGATTCCCAGAAGTTATTCCTTTCAGGAATATTAAAACTAAAACAATAGTACAGGCTTTGATACAGATTTTTACTAAATGTGGCCTTTCCAAATCTGTTCAATTTTATCAAGATTCAAATTTTGTGTCTGGCGGTTTCCAGCAAATTATGCATGAATTAAGCATACAGCAGGTCAAGTCAAAAATGAACTTAACGTACGATAGAGAACAACAATGGAGAGAACTTTTCAGTCTGGTGATAGGGCTTTGTCTCTCTTTCTCGATCATTAAACTTTTCTTTAGATTGGTTTTTATTGTTCTTACAAAGTTAGAAAGAAACTGAGTGAGATAAATTACAATATTAGTTCTCCTGGAATGTAAATATATTAAAGGAGTACCGGTATGTTGATAGAGATAGCCCAATTAACCATGTAATCAGTTTAATTGTTCCTGTCCCACACAGTCAGGATTTAAGCGATGGAATCTAATCAATTGTCAAATTTTGTGTCTGGAATCTTCTAGCGTGTTATGCATGAAGTAGGCATCCAACAATTCATTTGTTTTGCCTATCACTCTGAAAGCCAAAGCGCTTTAGAACGATTTGATCAAATATATTTTTTGAAACTGGAAAAAAAATGGGATGAACATGTTCACTTATTGTTGCTTGATGTTAGAGAATTTGTACAGAAATCTCTAGGATTCAATCCCTTTGAGCTAGTTTTAGACATACTGTTCGTGGACCAATGCAGTTATCAGAAGAGAAACTTCTTCCAAATGAGGATACAGAAAATAATATTCTTGATTAGGTTTTCAATTTTATGTACAAGCTGTCAAAGGCATGTGAGATTGCAACAAATAACACGCTTACCACCAAGTGAAAAATGAAATTATGGTATGATAAAAATAAAAATACAATGTAGTCGAGTTGTTAGCCTCGTGGTTTATTTCTGGCTAACCTGCCCATGCCACAAAATCATTGACAGGCTAAAATCTTTGGTCTAAACAAAGTGGAAAAGAAAGTAAGCGATGTAAATTATATCATCAGTTAGCCTGAGAGGCGAGAACAAGATCAGCATTGTCATATAAATATGTTAAAGGAATACGTTAATAGAGATAGCCAGGATAATCGTGTAATCGATTTAGTTGCACCTGTCCACACTGAGTGAAGATGTAAGCGTTGGAATTCAATCAGACCGTTTTAACTTTGGAGTAATCAATCTTCAGAATTCAGATATTATGAATAATCTAGACCAAACTACTTTCACATCTGCAGCAACAAGAAAAAAAAAATGAACAAGAACAACCTTTACTTGAATGTTAGCGCTTCATTCCAGCTGTTCCTACGTGTATAAATAAACTCTACAATGTCGTTGAAATTGTAGATTCCACGCCTGTGAAACATCTTCTGTGCAGGATGAACCCTCTCAACTGGAATGTTTGAAACACGACATTTAGTATTCTTGCTGGAGAATGATTTCACAGAACTTAGTGCAAGTGATTAGAGATCACCATATACACTTGCAACAAAGCCAGATAATAATTTCGGCATTTGCACTGACTACAGAAAGGTGAACAGTGTAACTGAAACATATTCGTTTCCATTTTGAGGAATCAAAGACTGCATTAATAAAATTGGAAATGCAAAGTGTCTCACCAAATTTGACCTTCTGAAAGGATTCTGGCAGGCACCATTGACAGAAAGGGAAAATGAAATATCGGCATTTGTGACTCCAGATGGACTTTATCAAAATAAAATGATGCCGTTCGGGGTGAAAGATTCGCTTTGTACATTTCCACTTTTAATGAACATGATTACATTTGGTCTAGATAGTTGCGATTCTTACATTGATAATGTAATCATCTATAGCGACAACTGAAAAGATCATTTACAGACAATTCGTATTTACTTTTACATAATCACTTATGCAAACTTGACAATCAATTTATCCAAAAGTGGGTTTTGGCGTCCTTGGGTTACATTTCTAGGACATACCATGCAACATGAACAAGTTAAACCTATAGATGCTAAGGTCAAGGCTATCTCTGATTTCCCTATGCTTATCAGTAAATATAAACTGATGCGTAATGGGTATAGCTGGATACTATCGGATATTTCGTTCCAATTCTTCCGTAATTGTTTAACCCCTAAAAAATTGGTTGAACAGGAAAACCAAGTTTCATTGGTTTGAAAAAATGTCAGAAGGCTACTAAACAGCCCACCAGTCCTTTCAGTTCCAAATGTCAGGCAATCGTTAAAAATGTATATTGCTTGAAATGATGTTGGGGGCTGATGCAGTATTAATTCAAGAAGACAAACATGGTATAGATCACCATGTGAACTATTTTTCTACGAAATTAAATAAGCACAAAATAAATTATTCCACAATCGAGATCGAATGTTTGGATTTGATATTGGCATTGCACCACTTTGAGTTGTGCGTCAGTTCAGGTTCCTCTTCGATTGTCATATTTGGCAAGATGAAAACAAAAATTCAGAGATAATTAAGGTAGAGTTTAATGTTGCAGGAATAAAATATCGACATTAGGCACGTTAAGGGAAAATAATATTTAATTAGGAGAAGCATTTTTACGTGTATATAAATATCGTTTTTTTTCATGTATACTTTATGACATCCATACGATTTCATCTTATGTAAATTTTATTATTACAAGTATCCTTGACTAATAGTAAAAATAAAGCTGCATACATGCTTCCTTATTTCTTTATGAGGGGAAGTGTTAAGTATGTTTACTTCGCATTGGGCATTTGTTAGTTTTTCGTTTATTATAGTTTTGCCATTATATGCTGTGGGTAATGAAACATTATATAGTGGCTGCCTTTGTCCAAAATCAGTGAAAGTTTGGTAAACAACTTTTTGTCCCAGAGTGAGGATCATTATCTTAAGCTCAATCTAGGCCATTGAAATTTTATAGCCAGACTACTTGATGACTGTCGTATGTTTTGTGATTTTTGGAGAGAAACTTTCTAATTATAAAATCTTTCTAGAACACTGTATTTTGATTCTTTTCCGGCGTCTATTTTTAGAAATTAGTTTAAACTATAAATTATGTTTATTTGAAAATTGGTCAATCGTACGTTAAGATCGTGCTGAATCAATTTGTATTATTGTTTCAGCAGTAGTTCATTTGCGTTAGAACTTATTTCTTCAAATCATGCAATTGATTTTTCTCTTGAAAAAGAAAAGGCTCAAATAAATGACATTCTTGGAAAGAAATATAAACTGTTTTTTTTTGTGAATTCGAACCTGGAACTACATTATTGTCTTCTATCAAAAGACTGTGGATACAACACTACTATGTATCAACACTTTTAGCACTGGACTTAGGATTTCCACTAAAGTTTATTCAGTACTTCAGTCATTAGGACTTGTGTCTGTAACACTATGATTATTTTGGACATAATTCCTAATAATTCCAATTCGTGTGAATGAAACGGATTTTCTTCAATATGATTGGATTTATCCGATCACGTGACATCAATAAATGATGGGACTACTTTCGTGTTTTATCAATATTCTTTGATTGAACTGCATAGTTTGCTATACAATTTGGCGTTCGTCTGTTTCATAGTTGAGCAAAATGGCTCATTACGGTGATTTTTCAATGCAAGTTTGTGATATTTTTTTGACAATTAGATCACGAGGAATTAAAAGTAATAATAATAGCAGCCATTGGGTCAGATGGGGATGGATTTAATCATATTCCCATGGATGTTACCAGCGCTGAAAATGAAACAGAACAAAAGAGACTGACAAATTCCCTCACAGAGCACCCCATTACCACCCGAGACATACACAGCAACTATATTAGTAGCGTGGGAACCTGGCCAGTCAATTTCGAGGCCGCTGTGGTATATAAATCAAGATTCAAGAAATTATCTCAAGAAGAGTTAAAAGCTATTAAAAAAAACCGGTACGCAGAGGCTACTAAAAGAAACACAAAATGGGGCATTGAAGTTTTCAAACTTAATTATTTTATTTTCCTTTTGTTGTTGCTTATTTTCAAAGGTGTGTGCGTGTTGGTGACATGGTGTGAATATGACCACTTTCACAAAAATAAGAACAAATATTTATGAGACAATTGTTCAAAGAATGATTAAGGTTTTTGAATGAGAAAACTACAAGAAGATAATCAGATTATTTGCATGAAATATTTTTGAAGGAAAGATCTTGAACATCTATATTAACATAGTCATACTTTGATGACATGGTAATGTTATAATAATATATAAAAAATGCGACTCTACACCATTGAAAAATGTATATAATTATCAATGAATTCGATTGTCTTGCTAAGTTAAATTAGTTTGAATGTTTAGTCATTCGTTTCAGTGAAAAAGAAATTACATACCCTTTTGCGTTGCTACGCTTCTTCTCAAGAAAAGAATCTTCTTTATAAATTTGAAAAACTTTAAATCTTGAAAGAAATTATTACTAATGTCACACTATTACATACATAAATCCCAATCATAAAAATACAATGTATGTACAAATTACAGAAAATCTTGCTTTCATGTGTTTTTTTTATAAAGATATTGCAAAATGTAAAAACTGTAGTGCTATGAATATTTTTATATTTAGTTACAGCTTTGTGCATTAAAATATTGAACACAAACTTGACTTCAACACAATTAAGCAGACGAGCTGAGTGGCAACTTAACAAGGTTCTACGCTGGGGTCCAACCCCCAGTTTTATTATCCAGAGTCACAAAAATGCCAGCTGGTCAGGAGCAAGAAAATCACATGATATCCTTGAAAAACATTCGTGCAGTCGTAAATAGACACTTAAATGACAATAGAAAAAAACTGACATTGCCAAAGACAAAGAATTCAGAAATGCTAATTCAATGTGAAATGCAAAATTGAAATTGAATTTCAAATCGGGTATTTCAAGGCCAAACGGCACTATCAAGAAATTTCACTGGAAGAATTATGAAAAATCAATGCATATCTTCAAACATTTTATCCTGTTGCCCTTCGATTCAGAATATCGTATCTGCTAGCTTTTCATCTTGTGATCAGAGGTATAGAATTTCACCATCAACTGACCCCAACGTACTTACAGTTTCACAAATGATGAATCTGGCATGAAGTATAGTACACTAAAACATTAAAAAAAGAGTTTAAAAAACACCAAGGTGGTGTGTATGAGAAACTTGAAGAAACATCAGAACAAATAATGTACGCAACTGGAACAAACACTTATCCAGTGAAAACTGTTCTTTTTTCCGTCATAAATATGATAAAGTAGCAAAGGTCTTATTTAGGCAATGTTGCAAAGAATGGTAAAGATCTTCTAAATTCGCTGACAAATGGTATAATTGTGAACCGGTCAAATCAAAGCAATTAACCATTTTCAACAAGAATGCAGGAATGCAACGCTATACTGATCATTCGCTCCGTGCAACAAGCTATGAGTAATGCTGGGTTTGCAACCATATATATTTTGTTTACGATATACAAAGTGAGGAGTCTCTAAAAACTTACAGTCACTGACCTAGCACTGAACAGAAACGACTCATTAGTTCAATTGTGGAAAATATGGTTAATAGTGGTCACGTTCTACCTGTATCAGTCCCAAACACCAACCTATATTTCACTTCAGATCAAAGTCAGCAACCATTGAAAAATTCTCCAATCAGAAATTCAGACACTCTACTTGCACAGTCCTTCCAGCACTACAGTGCTCAATTAGAAAACATAGCCGGTTTTGCGGACATCTCTACCTTAAACAACTGTACATGTCATATCACATGATCACTGAAAGGGGCTTGTTAAGAATCCACGCCGTTGAAAATGATAAAAAATGTTATTCCTGTATAAAATTTATTTAATTATTACCTTTAATTTGGTAACATATAACCTCATTTTGTTTATATTTCCATTTTATACATTGATACAATGCATAAGGATTTAAGGTTTGCTTTCATTTAGCCCATTTTTGCTATCTGTATATCTATTATTGTTTAAAGTCATGATCATCTGAAATAGCAGATGGGACTGACTAAAATTGAAAAATAATGTTGTTTTATGTATACATACATACATACATGCATATATATATATATATATATATATATATATATATATATATATATATATATATATATATATATATATACATACATACATATACACACACACACACACACATATATATATATATATATATATATATATATATATATATATATATATATATATATAGCGAATTATGTTGCCATAGCTTAATATTAAAGAATGAAGTTATTGAATAAATGTACATATAATCGAAGTCAATCTGTTCTTGTAAATCTGAAACGTTATGTATTATGGGGGGATGTGAAACTGTGAATGAAAGGAAAGTACGCCGCCTTAGAACATTCAGTCTAAGAGGTGTAAACCAAAAGGACTAGAAAAAGATAGCCACGCAGAAATAAAAGCATTTGTTGCAGACGGCACATTTTATTTTAAATAAATCTCAAAAATTTCCTTTTAGTCACCTAATAGCGTATTTTTACTACTATGACCATGAAATATCCGGAATATTATTAGCACTTACAATGTTACGAGTCTATGCTCTTAAAAGAAGTAATCGAAAAGAGTGAAAGAACAAACTTTGTAAAATTTAACAAATATATTCATTTCCCTGAATACAAAAATATGAGAATAAACAACTTACGGTATTACAAATTAAATGACAAATTATTGAATAATTACAGAAACAAGTTCTAGTGATTTAAACTCCTAATTAAATACAGCAAAATTCCAGAAATAAATGACAAAAGATGAAGGCGATGACATATCTGTGGCAACTATTAAATTGTTGATATGTCAACAGACTTTTGCTGAGTCACCAAATATGATTGTGCGTTTGAATATACTATAAGTAAATTCCTGTGAAGTAATCGAAGAATTTTTTCAGCGCGCTTTTGTATTTCCAGAGAAAACAATCACTTGAATTCAATAATTTAGACTTTCAAGATTCCAGGCCAAAACTACTGGTCAGAACATATAACATACAGCTTGAAAGTGCTAGATGTTAAAGCATGAATCACCAAGTCCTCACAATTGCAAGATTATATAGTTATCTACTTGACCTCAGGTCACAATTAGCATTTTCTAAAAAGAAGATTACCTAATGGAGAAAACCTTCTAGAATGATCATGATGATAACAAACTCAAAACCTTAAGATGTAAAATTCAATTAGGAAAGTCCCAACCCTGACCCAAATAACATATTTACTTCTTCTGATAATAACGATCTTGATAGTAAGCCTATATTCATAGAGAAAAATTTAGATTACTGTTAGTTGTTTGCAATGAATACAATCAGTTTATCGCATTTATCTTAATCAAGCCCCGATACACGTGATCAGTGCACTTGAAATGACTGTTTTACACCGTATTATTTGTATTATTTATGTTAGGATTAAATGATCATGGTTGGGTAGTAATCGAATGTTACCTAATCACTCACAAAGTAAATAAAGTTCGAAATTATGTTAACTTTAATAGTGATTACGTAAAATTCATACATCAATAAATACCCAGCCATGATCATTTAATCCTTATAATTGCAGTTTACTTCCATTCTATGATCAGATTAGCATATTTCATCAACAATACATTCACGTTTATGCAGATCGAAGGTTTATTTCATTAGCCTCTTAACTGCGACAGAAAACATAGCACGATCTACGCTAGACGAGAGTCGTCGAATCCTAATCAGTAATATTGGGTAGAGTGTCATAGCGGGTCATGCCAGTCATATTGTTATGATCGTTATTTTAATACGTAAAAAATGGTCAATGCGATTCAAACCTCACTAATCATTTTTTCATAAACTTATGCTTGCGTAGGGCACGTGTTGTTATTGCAACCGTTGTTGTTACTTTCTAAGCTTTTCGAACTTTCAAGCAAACTTTTGTCCATTTTTAGTTAGATCCCTTTGTGTCATATGACACTGACCTTTAAAAACGCTGTTGGAACATGTTGTTGAGACGAAATCAATAATTTCTGAAAATTGGCTCTACAGCCTGCCATACGCTTTCTTTGGCAAAATGGTTTAGTGTTAGAATCCAGCAAGGTCTGTGTAATTACATAGTTTCAACTTCTAATGGTCGATTTTAATCTGGGCTTTGTAAAGTTTGATCGAGAAACACATGGTTGCATGGGTATTTGCTTGTGTTTGTTATTATTATGGTGTAAGGCGTTGATACAGTTATACCTTTACATCAAATGACCTGGAAACATGGAGCCAAAAGTAGTCAGCAGAATTTGTCGAAGTGTAAAATAATCCAGATCAGTATCACGTGTCTGTATCTATCCAATCAAAACGTAGAACACGCGCTCAATTAATTAGAATTGGAAGTATACATAGTTACGTATAAAGAAAACAAATCGTATGGCGAATAATAATCCTTTCAAGTGCACTGGATCAAGCAAGGGATCACGTGTGCCAGGGCTTGATTAAGATAAATACAATAAACCGACAACGAACAGTGCGAAATTAGTCTCTAACTAGCATGAGAGCTGTCGACTCTTGAACGCGTCTTATTCAAAGGCAAATACACAACAAACACACGTATCACCAAGAAGTTGAAATAAACTAGTTGAAACATAATACAGTTGAAGGTTTAATTCATGTAGAAACACCCAAGTACAGTTTTTTTTTAAACATAACCGCTTTTCTGTTTTATTTGTTTGTCTTGTCTATGGTCTGTATTTGCCTTTTGACAAGGCTCGTTAAAGAGTCGAAAGACCTCATGCTCGTTTGATACCAGTTTCGTACTGTACACGTTGACCGTTTATTGCAATTATATTATATATATATATATGTATGTATGTACATGAAATCTTCTTTACATATGTAAATAAAGTCACTGAAAGCTGCATTAGTTATGATTCTCAGGAGGAAGTCGCTACCGGAATGTTAAGATTAAAACTAACATGATCTTTAAATTTAGATGAGTCGTACTTGCATTAACTGTACAGTTCAAGCATTTAATTACATCAATGGACAACCTTAAGTATCAATCTCCTGTTTTTACCTGAGAGTATGCTACAAATTAGGGATCGAATGCGCAATTAATTTAAACATATTTAAACATAGAGATCTTCGCACAATATGCCACGTCGCAAAGTGCAATGAATTATAGATATTAACAATTGTACATGATTTCGAAACTATTTGAAAACGCAGTGAAAATCAGCGCATGTCTGTTTGGAAATAACTGTATGGCATTCCTCTTTCTTATGTCAATACACTGCATAAAAAAACTAACTTTACAAAATCGATTCCTAGAGTATATCTATTCATTTGATGAGCATACTTTCATATTTGTTATTATATTGGCAAATCCAGTCAAAAGAGGCTTCAGGTATTTATATGTGTTACATTATGGCATTCTTCTGTGTTATGTAACTACTCTGCACAAATAAACTGTCACTTTATCAAACAACTCCTGTCTTATACGTATTCATTTAATGAGCCATGTTTCCTCCGGTATCATTCAATACTTGGGTTTTTATTGACTTTGACCATGGTACTTAGCTCATAAAGTTTCTTTTGTCAGTAATTCTTCCACTTAGCATCATCTGTTAAAAGGGAATTTTAGCCTAATACGAGCTCTTCCAAATCTCAATCTGTCACACCATTCAGAAACAAATTTTCTGGAGAAAAAGAAACAACTGAATCAAGACAGACGTATTCCAAATGCTTTTATTTCTTAGAGGTTAAAGTCTCCGTCATGTACTGAAAGTGATACATTTGTTGGGTCTAATAAACCCAGTTCGATTTTGTTATGAAGAATTATGGACCATTCGTGTCGAAGGGTTCTATATCACTCTTGGGTGATTCGGCCAATCCTATCCCTATTACAATCTTAAGGAACACATAAGTTGCTCAGAGTCTTTTGTTACCAGGTATTTTGCCTTTTTCTGCGAAGTCTTCAAATGAGAATGTTCTTATTCAGAGAGTAGAGTGCGGTTTGCTAATTGTCCTCTCCATTGTGTAAAGAGACATCGGACATACTCTCAGGACCCGTGACAATCGTCTTTACCATTCAGGGGATTGATTTATTACTCGACAATGACCTATTTGGTAACAAGGTAGTGGTTAAACCACTTGTAACTGACAAGCCTTGTTTGGATCAGAAAGTCGATCCCATTGAAAAAGAAATCCCTGATTTATACCCAGCTTGTGCAGTTATTAGAGCTATGACAAATAATCCTCTTGAGAATGATATTGTTCAGGAAAGTATTCGTTTTGCTGACTCATGTATGGGTTAAGTTTTGGATGAGATCACTCTCATTCCTCTATTGGATCAATAAAAGTGGATTGATCACAGTGATTCACTTTTAACTACACATTTCCCTTATTCTAACTGGGGTGACAAACAATATTGGTTTGTCGTCGAACAGGAAATAGATCCTTATATCACCTGTTTGTTTCAAAGGGCCATTAGTAAAACCGAATCCATAGAATTAACTGTTTGCTATTTTATTAAAAGTGGGAGTCTTATGAGACAATGGATAACACCAGAGTTACCTGTTGGTAATGAGTGCACTATCAAATTGTAGTTCTAAAATCGTACAGACAGGAACTTCTTTGTCTGTCGCATGAAAATCCTTTGGCTCTTTACGCAGAGATTAAAAAGACGTATCACAAGATCTTGAATCACTTCTATTGGTAGATTATGTCAATCCCTTACCTAAGACCAAGTCAGGTAATCAATACTTGTTGACCATAATATGTGTGTTACCACGATTGCCTGAAGCAATCCTTTGATGAATATTTAAACTAAACAATAACAAAAGCTTTGATGACGTTTTAGCTCAATTTGGCTTTCCTAAAACTGCTCAAATCTGATCAAGGGACAGATTTTATATCATGCATTTTCCAGCATGTTATGAACGAATTAGGCATCCAACAATTCAAGTCTTCTACTTATGACCCTGGGAGCCAGGGGGCTTTATAAAGATTTCTTCAAATATCGAACAATATAATTCGGTCATATTGTTTTGATACGAGTACAGATTGGGGTGAAGGTTCATTTACTATTGCTTGCTGTTAGGGAATCAGTTCAAGAATCTTTAGGATTCAGTCCCTTTGAAATAGTGTTTGGACATACCGTGTTTGGGCCATTGAAGTTGTTTAAAGAGAAACTTCTTTCTAATGAAGATACCGAAATTAATATTCTTTATTATTATTCTTGATTATGTTTCCGATGTAAGTATAAGTTGTCAAATGCTTGTGCGGTTGCAAGAATTAATCTGCACTGTTCTCAGTGAAAAGTGAAATTTAGGTATGATAAACATAGAAAGGAAATGAATTTTCAGCCTGGTGATATAGTTGGAAAAAAACTAGTATATTTACAGCCTCAACTTGTTGGAGGCTACAATGGAAAAACCCTAGCGGAGTCGCATCAACTACGTCGGCCCAACATTAGAGAGCTTTTTGTGTTGGTGCCGAAACTCTCTATGAAAGGGCATCCATAAATAGTGATGGAATGGATTGCAGTGGAAAAACTATATTCCTATACAGTTATGCCAATTTGACACGTATCACATATACAAATATTTGGCAAGGAAACACAAATAATATGTGAAAGGGAGTATTAGTCTATGGACAAGCTATGATACGTTTGAGAACATGAACTGTGAAGCGTTGCATCTGTCAATCATCTTCGATTAAATAACCCTAAAACCAGTTATGTGATCCAAATCTCTTCGAAAGGCGAGATGCTGCTCAAAGTCATTATCTCAGCGTATTTTGTGTTTGCAAATGTCTACATCTGTTCAAAAGCAAATAAAACGTACAAAACTATTATATAATTATTTTGTTTGATATAGGGTATATGCTGTCAGAAACCTGTAGTGTGTGATAGTATGTATGCGTGTCTATACTGAAAGCAAACGTATAAACGCTCCTACCATCTTGCTCTTGACAGTGTGCAATTTCAACCCACTTTTTTTCACATCATACCATTTTCATGTGGTAGTAGGTGATACGATTTTCTTCCTTTCACATGGCGTGTTGGATAATATCAAATATTTGTTGGTGGATAGTTAATAAAAAAGTATTGCTCTCAATGCACGAAAAGTAAACGTTGGGTATTGGATAGTATATGTGGGATGGTGGGTAGCAAATCCAAAATACAGAGACAACATAAGAGCACTCATTACAATAACTATAAAACATGAAATATGTATAACGCAAGAGACGAAAAATAATAGAAATGATAGAAATATGGTATACATATATATATATATATACATATATATATATATATATATATATATATATATATATATATATATATATATATATATATATATATGCAATCAATAATCGTATAATGAAAACATCTGCCATTTAAAAACAATGGACGTTTCTGACTTTGTTCCCATATCTCTATTTTGATTGCATTGTATCATCATTCTCCATGTTTTCACTAACTTCTTGTATCGAGTCGGATAAAAAATTTTATTTACTGTTAATTCAACGACAAAAATGAATTGATCTGTGTTTAAATAAATAACTATAAACGCATTCTTCCTAGTTAGTATAACTCTAACGTTTTACCTAGAAATACCATGTTTATTATTCACCCCTAGTCATTATCAAAATTGTACCATTACCCACGAGACACTGCATTTGTTTATGAATACTATTCTCTTCACAGACAAAAACGGAATATGAAATACTTTGCCAATATGTTGTTATCTGTCCGTACAATAATTTCTTCGGTATAGATGATACAATACATGATCACTTACAACAATCAAAAACACAATTTACTTTGCACAATGAGTGGGTATTTTCGTATGTAAACTAGTAACTTTGATTTTCGTTGCAATACTAAATATCAGAGAAATAAGCAATGTAAGTTTCAAGCATTTAGTTAAGGATGATGACGTTATTAAAAGGGTTTAGAAAATATGTGCAAATATAAATTTGAAAAACTGAAATATGCTTTTTGGTTTCCTACTAGAGTGAGATTCACAACAAAATTAAAAAAGAAAACGCAACACCAGGACGTGGCATTCTACAAAATGCATAGATATACTGGTGAGAACAGACATCGCAATAAAACAGCTATGTCATGTCAATTACGCAGGTCATTACTGAAAAAGCGATATGGGTCCTATATTAGGAATACAGTTATTATCTGGTGAAACCGACGATACGAAACTAATGCATCCGGGACATAAGAATGCAACATTACAACACTGTATGCATTTAAATAATGCATTTAAATAAGGTAATCTGAGTTGTGTTATTGAAAAACCACACACAAGATGAACAAAGTTTTCTTTTTTAATTGTCAAACCTTGGGAAAATATGTTCGTATTAAAATCAGACGATTGCCGGTAACTAGACAGGAATGTGAAAGTTGCAAGCATTCTGTGTCGTGTTTGATGTGAATATAAATAGTACAAGCCCATAGAGGCAAGTTTGTGAAATGAATACTCGTCCCTTTATCAAGAGCGCAAACATATATTTTAAGCCAAATATGTAAATCTCCATTCTTGTACCATTTTAAACATACTCTTAAAGTGTACAATATTTAACCATATCTGTAGTTGTGCCATCTTTCTATATTGCCATTGTAACTTGTTTGTGTTACATCAGTTTAAGTCTGGAAACTATAATGGCAGTTTAACTCTTGGTAATATCATGTCAGTTTAACTTTGTGTACTATAATGTAATTTTAACTCTGTGTACTATAATGACAGTTTAATTCAATGTACTATACTCATAGTTTGATTATGGGTCCTATAATGTCATTTTAAGTCCATGTCAGTTTAACTTTGTGTATTATAATTTCAGTTTAAATCTGGGTCCTATAATGTCAGGTTAACTCTAAGTACTATAAAGTCAATTTAACTCTATATACTATAATGACAGTTTAAATCCATGTACCATAATGTCAGTTGAACTATGTTACTATAATGACAGTTTAAGCATGGATACTATAATGACAGTTTAACTCCATATACTATAATGTCAGTTTAAGTCCATGTATAATAATTACAGTTTAACTCCATGAACTATAATGTCATTTTAACTCTGTGTACTATAATGACAGTCCATGGACTATCGTGTCAGTTTAAATCTGTGCACTATAATATCAGTTTAATTCTAGCAGTTTAACTCCGTGTACTATAGTGACAGTTTAACTGTGGGTACTATAATGTCAGTTTAACTGTGGGTACTATAATGTCAGTTTAACTGTGGGTACTATAATGTCAGTTTACCTCTCTACTTGAATGCTAGTTTAACTTTATGTATTATAATGCCATTTTAGCTATGCTCATCATACTGTCAGATTAACTCTGGGTACTCTCATGGCAGTTTAACTATGTGAATTATAATGTCAGTTTGACCTGGGATACCATAGTATCAGTTTCTCTGTATGAATTTTAAGGTCACTTTAACTATTGGTACTCTCAAAAATAATGTAGTAAGTCATTAAGCAAAGACTGCAGTCATTCACAACTATGCTGATTTCTCCTAACATTGTAAAGTTGTTTATTTTATGGTATTTGTTAGCTGCATGTTTTCTTGCAGGTCCAAAAACTTGCCAGGACGTATGCAAGGTTCTTTGAAACTCAAGTGTTACACGATTGTGATATAGAATTTATTTTTAATACATGGATGTCAAGTGTGAATTATTAGCATAATCTTCCACCAGCAACTCTTTACTCTAATTTGACACTAGACAGGACATGTTGAATTCCGGCATTAGCAATACTTTATTACAATCCGTCGCTAGCATTACATTGCTTCAGTTTGACAATACAAATCCACTGCTACAGCCGTGCAATATATTGCTCCAATCTGACATTAGGAAGCCACTGTTCCAGTCTGATACAGAAACGTACTGACCCAGTCTTTCACAAGCAATACATTACTCCAGTCAGACACAGAAACGTACTGCCCCAATTTTACACTTGCAAAATATTGCTCCAGTCTGACACTAGCGAGGCACTGCTTCAGTCTGACACCTGAAATACTCTGCACCAATCTAGAACTATTAATCCATGTGTTTAATTCCGCCAATAGTTATCCCTGGATCTCTCTCACTAGAAACGCTCTATTGTAATACTACCATTACATTGATGTAGTCTGACACTAGAAACGGACTGTTTTAATGCCAACAGTACATTGCTGTAGCCTGACACTAGAAACTGACTGTTTTAATACTAACATCGCATTTATGTAATCTGACACTAGAAACGGACTGTTTTAATACCAACAGTACATTGATGTATTCTGACACTAGAAACGGACTGTTTTAATACCAACAGTACATTGCTGTAGCCTGACACTAGAAACTGACTGTTTTAATACTAACATCGCATTTATGTAATCTGACACTAGAAACGGACTGTTTTAATGCCAACAGTACATTGCTGTAACCTGACACTAGAAACTGTTTTAATACTAACATCGCATTTATGTAATCTGACACTAGAAACGGACTGTTTTAATACCAACAGTACATTGCTGTAGCCTGACACTAGTAACTGACTGTTTTAATACTAAAATCGCATTTATGTAATCTGAAACTAGAAACGTACTGTTTTAATACTAACATTACATTGATGTTGTATGACATAAGACACACGCTTTTTTAATTCATACTAACATTACATTTATAGTCTGACACTATAAACGCACTGTTTTAATACTTACGTTAAATTTTTGTAGTCTGACACTATACTCGCACTGTTTTAATAATAACATTACATTGCTGTAGTCTGACACCAGCAACGCACTGTTTTAATATCGCACTGTTTTTATACTAACATGACATTGCTGCAGTCTGACACGAGACGCACGCTGTTTTATTTTAATACTGACATTTCGTTAAGTAGTCTGACACAGAAACGCATTGTTTCAATACTAACATTACATTCCTGTAGTCTGGCATGAGCCGCACGCTCTTTTAATTTAATACTAACATTACATTTCTTTAGTCTGACACGAGACACACGCCGTTTTAGTTTAATACTAACATTACAGTGCTGTAGTCTGCCACTATAAACGCACAGTTTTAATACCAATATTGCATTTATTTAGTCTGACAACAGAAACACATTGCTTTATCACTAGCATTAAATTGCTGCAGTCTGAAATTATACACACGCTGTTTTAACGTAATACTAACAAGTCATTGCTGTAGTCTGACAAGAGACACGCGCAGTTTAATTTAATACTAACATTGCGTTTGTGGAGTCTGATACCAGAAACGCACTATTTTAATTTAATACCAAGTCATCGTTGTAGTTTGATAATAGGACCGCTAGGCTTTAATACTAACATATTGCTTTTCTGTGTTGTTGTTGTTGTTGTGGGGTTTAACGCCATTTTTCAGCACACGATAGGCTATACATGGCGGCCAGTATTAATTGTGGAGGAAGAACCCGGGAAAACCCCGGAAAGAACCACTGACCCTCGAGAAGCTACTGGCAAGCTTTCTCACATACCCACATTGGCTGAATCTTAGACTCGAACCGCCGCAGACAGAGGGGAGATGGCAGTGATCCGTAACGAAGAGCGCTTTAGACCACTCGGCCACTCGCTTTTCTATGTCATTCGACACACGCTGTTTTGATTTAATGCTAACATTGCATTTATATAGCCTGATACTAGCAACGCACTGTTTTAATTTACTACTAATTTAATATATATTTTTGATTTAATATTAATTTAATACATTTTATATATTAATAATAACAATAATTATAATAATAATAATTTAATACATCGCTCTAGCCTGACACAAGGAACGATCCATTTTAATACTAAGATTACACTGCTGTAGTATGACACTAGAAATAATCAGCTCCAATCAAACGTTACAAATACATTACGGAAATCTTCTGCTCCAGTCTGGCAATACCAATACATTGCTCCAATCTGGCAATACCAATACATTGCTCCAGTCTGACAATACCAGTACATTGCTCCAGTCTGAAAATACCAATACATTGCTCCAATCTGACAATACTAATACATTGCTCCAGTCTGACAATATCAATATATTGCTCCAACCTGACAATACCGATACATTGCTCCAGTCTAACCATACCAATACATTGCTCCAGTCTAAAAACATCGTTAGGTTGGTTCAGTCTGATAATATCAATACAATGCTCCAGTCTGAAGACATCGTTACATTGGTTCAATGTGATACTAGCAAAACGTTCCTCATTTTGACTCTAGATTTTATTTGCTCAAATCTAAAACAAATGCATTGACCCGATGTAACACTAGAGCCATAATTATCCAATCTGATACTAGAACGCTTTGCTCGAATCTGACAATGGCAATAAATTGCTCCAATCTGATATTATTAATAATTTTCTCCAATCTGACACTAGCAATACATTACTTCAATCTGATACTATGAAGTTAAGGTCTTCAGGCTGACACTAGCAATGCATTGCTACGATCTGGCACTAGCAATAAATTGGTTCAATCTGACACTAGCAGCTCATTACTTCAGTTAAACATTTGCAAGATTTGAACCAGCACCATTCTCGTCACCAGTACAAACGATACTCACTGAACATGGGATAAATTATGGCGGCTAGACTGATATCATTCAACATGTTCTAAATGTAGTCATTAGACCAGTATCACTCAGCATGGGTTAAATGTTGACATGTAGATCGATATCACAGAGTATGGGCTACATGTTGACATGTAGACCGCTACCACTGGACATGGGCTATGTCACGTTTGCTAAGCCCATGCATAATTGCCACGGCCATGTGTTTTATGTCTAAACATTGTCGTAGGCTAGAGTTAATCTCTTACGCAAGGTTACCGTGACCCGCCAGAGAGCGGAATCTTGAATCGACACAGGTGATGGTATCACGGTACCAATTGTTTTTCCATATACCTCAATGCTAATGTTTTGTGAAATAAATATACTTTCTGTCCTACTTGGGCATGCGTGTCACACACTGTCATATAGAACAATGCTAGATTGTCAATTTGACAATGACATAACCAGGTACTCCATTGCATTTAAGAGAGATAACTCTACTGGAACTAGACAGGGGTAAGAGTTATCTAGTCACAACAAGCACATTTTCAGCCATGTGTACCATATTTTAAAAAAATCATAAAAAATACAAAATATGATCTAGATAGAAATTAACACAAGTTCACATGTTGCCAAGAGGCTCAACTTTTTTAAAAGCCAAACAGAAAGTACAACTCTTACATAATGCACCAATCACAGCTAGTGTTGTTCTTTAATTCTGAATACAATGTTCCATACACCTTAAGCTCCGCCCACCTGGACTTGTGCAATTGGTACCGTTATACCTATAGCAAACCTTAATTTTTCCAATAATCTGTAAAATAGTTCGGGACTGTATAAGTAACAAATATACTTAGTCTCACTTGTGAAAAACAATTTGATGAGGTACTAACCTATGTCTTATATGCATGTGTATAGAAATGTAATTGAGCTGTTTGAACTATTGTTTTCATCCTTTTTTAGTAATGTAAAGCTATATTTTTTAATGGACTTTTATATAGTAGGATTCTTATCGAGCAGGACTAGGTTTATTTTTGAACCTGTCAGTTTGTTAGTATTGTGCTGAAAATGTAATCTATATAACTTACTGTGTATAACGTCATTATGTTATTTTGCCCGTGTCATGTATAGTACACGATATTGGATATATTTTCAGCTGTCTCTCTGTGACCAGAGTGTGTCTGTGTCCGGAGTGACCAGACTGCCTAATACCCGGAGTGTCTAATGTCCGGAGGGTCTAATGTTCGGAGTGTTCCAAGTGTTTCGAAGTGTTCCGAGTGTTCGGAGTCTGTAGCAGCTCTGAAGCTGAACTGTAGCAGCCGTTGAGCTGAAACTGTGCTGATAACGGAGTGTATCTCCGTACATGTAATTTGTTAGCCTAGGGCTACTTTTGGGGTTCGTTTAAACCCAGTGTCTTTTTCGGGACTGTAAAGACAATTTGTATATCTGTCCCTCTTTTTTATCACCATAATTTACTACACGAGTAAAATTTTACATCGTTTCCTACCGGAGTAAACAATATCCATTGTTTCACTACCGAATGGTTGGCAACCATTCACCCATTGTCTATGTATCTACTAAATTAATTTCTTTGTATTTTTCATCATTAAGTAAGTGCGTTCTTATGTTAATCAAATCTAATATTTGGATTATATACGCACAATTTCATAATTAGTTGCCCATTCATGTCATCCATTATTAAACATTGTATTTATATCATCGTCAAAAGTGTTCGGTTGTGAATCCGAAAATCCCACCCTGTTAGCTTGATACAGCCAGGTCGTGTTGAAGTTTGTGGGTTACAATAACTCCAAGCACGGGCTCTTTGGAAATAACTACTTTCTGCAAAAGAAGTTTTGCTTCTTCTTGTTTTTATGTATCTGTCCAATTGTCGAATGTTCTCCTATGATCTTTGAGCCGTATTGTTTTTCTCGGCAGAATCACTTTGGTGACATGGTCTTTGCATATTTGGTCCTAACGACTGACAATATGAACTATACTGAGTTTTTACTGCAAATTTCATCAACCAGTAAAACTGCGTCGTCGGTGCCTCTAAGAGATACATCGTGTGTCATATGAAGGGTGACTTTCCATCTGTCCTATCATACTTGTCTTTTGTTGTTTGAACGTGTTGTGTTTTGTCGATTATTTTGGACATTTTTGATTCTGCTGGTGTACATAACGCGATCCAGAAAAGTGTCTTTAAACTGTCTTGATTAATGAGTAGTCTTAGGTGATCATCAACTTTGGCATTATCGTTTTAATAATTTTAATAATGTTCAATTAAGTCTGTAATGAAACCCGCTGCTTTCTCTGGTCTCAATGTACGCTGTACGCTGTTCTAAAATTTCTGAAAGTTACAATTTGTTCAAATAATCTTCGGGAGCACTGACAAACAATCTATCTTGCTGATCTTGACTCCCTGGGTCACCTGGTAGAGACTCATACTATTTATTCACGCTCACACGTATTAAGTTTATTTGATATGACAATCATGGAGCGACATATCGTTTCCAAGCGATATAACTGGCAATGAAAAAGACCATATGCTGTTGTGTTTTAATAATAAAAAAACAGAAAATGAAAACATGGACATTATATCATCAGTTTTAACTGTATAAATTCTTTTTAATGGCCAAGTTCAACTTTTCATTGTGCTTTTTTGGTCCTGGTATATAATTCGCTCGCTTTTCCATTTGTCGAGATAATAAGCCCTGACTGAAGTATGTTGCGCACATTCTGATTGGTTTAACACCTCATTCCGTTTCAATCCGGTCATTTTTAAACTGGCTTATTGTCTATTTTTCACCTATTTCAAGACAAAACACTGATGTATGCCGGTATTGAAAAGTCCACCATTGTTATACTGTTCAACCCAGACTATCATCGTGGGTCATCACTAATATTACGGAGACTCCTACATGAAAAGGACGGGCACGTGTGGAGAGGCAAGGGCACATCAAACTGATCATGACTATAAACCAGCAGTGAGACGAAGTTTGCGAACAAGAACAGTGAAGAGGTGTGGTATGCGGTAAATTTCCTCATTGGCTAACCACTCCAAAGGCCTTTTTCATGGTCACCCAGATCTACAGAGAAAGTGAGACATTATCCACAATTATTACCGATTTGTGTCTTGTGCTTGTACGTTTGTGCATGTCTGTTACTGTTGATAATTAAACCCTATAGCTCATGTTTGAATATAATATTATGTTTGTGTAAGGGTATAGTGTCTATAAACAATCAAATCCTTTCCTTTGTGTGAGTGCGTGTTTTATTAGATCTTTCTTTTACAATCACATTTCTTGTGTGTGTGTGGGTATTTGTTTAATTATTATGTAACAATTTTAAACTGTTTCGTTATATAGCAGGGTCCGTGTGTTTGATTCTAATAAAAAAGCGACTACTGTATTGTAGGATGATAGTAGGTTTGGCCCTATACGTTTGGTAAGTCTGATAGTACCCTATACAGTCTTACCCCATAGTGCCATTCCCATGTTTCATTCCCATTATCATCCCATTAATTTTTTTGGCTCCATAGGACTAACCTAATGTATTACCTCTGAACAATTTAATCATAGTATTTTGCCATATTCCCCCTTAGTGTCCCCCGCATGCTAACCCATTACGTGACGTTAATTCCTGTGTGACCTGTATGTGACATATATAGCTACTAATATCACAAGAAAGGACCATGATCCATCATACACCATGCCAGATGAAAACTCACACATTGCAATATGTAACAACTGTTGTCATCTACGTGTTTATACGTTTCTATACTTGTAACATGTAGTGGTTTATCAGGCAAATTTCAAATACTTAGCTAACAATGGACAAAGAATGTCCTACCAAAATGCCTCAAAAATTAACTAAAGTGTGACCACCTGGTGGACGGACATGCAATCTAACATTTTATGCCTTACCACAGTCGCAGTAGATGATATTAATGCATTCCAAAAGTAGAACAACAACTGTTTGTGTTTTACTACAAAATTACTTATTATGAAAGTCGCAATCAGGTGCCCAGTCCAATCAAACCCAAGACGAACAGTCGCTCGTTTTAAACGTGACATTGAATCCAAATGACACAAAGCTTTACTGCACAAAATTAAAATGACATGACATGACAAGACACGACTTACTAGACTCGCTGAATGATTGAATGAATGAAGGAAGGAAGGAAGGAATGTATTTAAGAAAACACTGTCATACCAGTCATGGTCTACTAAAATAAAGACCGCACTCTTTCCTTTCTCCTTGTTACTCAACATATCCATCCATCTTTCCTTCCATGCCAGACATAAATTGATATGGATGTGGGTGGGTGTAAAGAATATATCATGATACCTGAATTTATTCCATATTACAGTTTCAACTTTATCATGCAGTCTGGATAGTCACCATGGCCAATGCAATGACCATAACCTTTGCAATACTGCCTATTATTGTTAACGGAATGACACTCTAGAATCAGATTATCCACATTCACACACAATCTATTATGGCATAAATGGGATGCATCTAGCTCCTTTAGTCAGACTTATCAACTTCACCATCAATGCCAGTCTGAACATGTTTTTTTCTTCCATGTGTTTGTCACGGGATCTTTATATGACAATAGGCCATATAATCCGTTGGCTGTTACATTTCCTGTCCATATTGTACAAACACTATTATGTGCTATTACAGAATTTTATGCGATTTTCGATGACAGGCTTTGAAAACCTCCTCCATTGCAACTTCTGTATGGTGTAGGAATACATTGCTTCTAATAATAATGCCTGTCATCTACTACATATGCCATTTCTGAATTTTTAGGGATTTTTTAAAAAAATTTTAATTTTTTTAATTTATAAATAAAATTAATTCAATTTTTTACATTTTAATTATATTTTCTGATTGCTACAGTCAATATACACATGGTGTGAAAATCTCATGTGTCTATCTTTATTAAAGAACTTTTATAGCAATTTAAAGTTGAATCAATGCTGCCCTGACAGGACATAGAACACAATTTTACTATATGAACCCTACATTTGTTTCTCAGTACTGACCTTTCCACTGTGTGACAATCAATACAAGTCATATGTTAATCTAAAACACCTTCAAAGATGACTTGACGGTGAAGTTCTCGTCAAAGGCTGACCTGCTCTTTTTTGAGATGCTGGACTGTCAACAGAGCAACATGTAAACAGAACACAGATTTCACTTCCAGATCATCACCAAGGTCTTATTACTAACTGATCACTGTCGGCGAAATACACACAGACAACAACACCCTGAGCTCATATTCTCAAGAATAAACAATTACCTTTAAATCCCTAAGAAAAAGTATAAATAAAACTTGTTCTATCACCACTAAAATGAGAGGGAAAAATGTTCTAAAAATAGACTAGAACTACATTCGTGGGTACTGAACTGGAAGTATTAATTGTGACCTGATTCCATATAGTGGTCCGATGTGATGGAATATCAGCGCTTCCAGTCCTTTATCGTGTCCAGCGTTTGCACGCACAGAGCATTGGCGCTCCAGGCACTGTTCAGGTGTTCCTCAGATCGATTGAAGTCACAGCAGAATGGATTCGACAACAGCTCGAAAGCATAATAATGACTGGTGATAACATTGATGAGTTTTTCGTAGCGACTCACTGCTGCATTTGTGAAAAAGCTTTCAACTGAGAAGGAACAAAGCCCGATCACATATGAAAGTAAAAGTTCTGGTTCCAATGTTTGTGATCCCTATCACATCACTGGTGTGTACGGATGCCGCACACAATGCTTGCAATCTGCATTTAAGAATATACCCCAACAAAAATAAAATATACTGTGGTGTTTCGTAACCTGTGTAGGCACCATAGCCATTTGAAACAGTAGACAACGATTACCTTGATCCCCAACAACATGGAAAAAGACATGACTTTTTGGCTGGAATAATTGCAATCTATGGATTCGATAGAATGTATGAATTCATTAGTAAATAATCTGACGGTGGAAGTTTTCAAAATCACTCGTCACCAATACAAAAATGACAACGAGAAAAGGTGTGTATTCGCACGAGTATACGAATGACTGCAACAAATTTGTTGAAAACTCAGTAATTGAAGCGTTTTATTCATCGTTGTCACGTTTAGGTGTTTCCTCCGACGACTACATACATGCAAAGAAAGTTTGTTCAACGTTCGATCTGTATCTTGTTGGTCGCTGATGTGCCCGATGCATTTCGTGATATTGTATGCACATGTACAAGCTCCATGCAACCAATACCTTTCGGCACAGGGTATGGGCTGTAATGCATTATTGTCCAAGACCAAAACTGAGCAGGAATTGCTCATGGACATTGACCAGCATCTGTTTATCGAGCGATAACTTCGCAGTAGAATATCCATGGCGACTCAGATACGCTCTTGTGAACAACCCCAATGGATTCGGTTACATCCCCGCTGACCCCAACAATTACATTATGTATCTCGATGCCCATAATTTGCACAACTAGGTCATAATGCAACCACTTCAGTGGATATCAGTGGATCGAATTTGAGCACAATGATCTACGAAAAGACTTGCACGATCACAACATCCACGGTGACCACGCATACTTCACTGAAGTCGACCTCAAACATCCTGAGATTTTACACGGGACCCGAAACGACTATCCACTGGCCCCAGAAGCACTGTAGTTGTCAGATATTTGGCTGTCCCTGCATCACTGTTGGATCTTTGATTCGTGCGGTCGCAAATACAACGACTGCACCAAAACTGGTGCCGCATCTTCAAAACAAACTCAACTATGTGCTACTCATGCGAAATCTGCAGATGTACTTAAGAATGGGTATGCGTATCACAAAAATTCATCGAGAGATGAAACTTCGTCAGCAACGTTTGATGGCTCCGTATGTTCAGATGAACACGGAACTACGCAAAACGACAACCAACGAATTTGAAAAGACTTTTTAAAGTTCAATGCCAATGCAGTAGTTAGGAAAGCCATTGAGTATCTGCGCAAACGAATTCGAGTCGATCATGTCAGTGATATTAGTGAGCAAGACGGAACTTTAAGGCTTATTGCGGGCCCGACCTTCGAATCCAGAACCTCAATATTTGATGGTGGACTTGTTCCCGTTAAAGAGTAAGAAAAATCAAAACTCAGATTGACAAAACCTGTATATGTGGGTACAACTGTGCCGGTGTAACAGGCAATAGTATACCCCCTGTCCAGAGTATACCTGAGCTTAAAGTGGCCTATGCTAGATTATACCCTGGTATATTTGTAACGTAATCGAGCTGACACCCTTTGAGACTGAACTGGTATTTAAGAAATAACACACATACGAATGACAATAAAAAGATGTATTATTCTCTCACACTAATGATGAAGAAACATGATATCAAAATGAATACAAAGGTACATAATATGAATCCAATGGAAAACCATGGTGAAGAACATATACTTATTTGAAATGTTCAATAATTATAACGTTGTCTCAGATAATTGAACACTACCGTGCTTTTTGTCTCTATGGTCAAGCAATATGCTGACCTTTACCTATATAGTCAAACACTAATGGCATTCTTATACTCAAACACTATAATGAAATTCTCTTAAGTCAAATACTATGACCATCTTATAGTCAAACACTATAATGAAATTCTCTTAGTCAAATACTATGACCATCTTATAGTCAAACACTATAATGAAAGTTCTCTTAGTCAAACACTATGACCTTATAGTCAAACACTATGACATTCTTATGGTCAAACACTATAATGCAATTCTTATAGTCAAACACTATAATGCAATTCTTATAGTCAAACACTATAATGCAATTCTTATAGTCAAACACTATAATGCAATTCTTATAGTCAAACACTATAATGAAATTCTCTTAGTCAAACACCATGACCTTCTTATAGTCAAACACTATAATGCAATTCTTATAGTCAAACACTATAATGCAATTCTTATAGTCAAACACTATAATGAAATTCTCTTAGTCAAACACCATGACCTTCTTATAGTCAAACACTATAATGCAATTCTTATAGTCAAACACTATAATGAAATTCTTATATGCATGCCCAATGTTTACTTGACATTTCATATGCCCTTGGCCCGCTTCCCGGTTCGGTCACTTCAACCATCCAGACTTTTCATGCACATATACGTTCGCACTTTCCTGGCGGTCTTTCATCACTATTGCTGCGGCCTCTGGCTACACTTTGTCAGTCCACACAGTTATCCACACCTAGACACTCATACCTAGTTATCCACAACTAGTAATCCACAACTAGTTATCCACACCTAGTTAGCTGAATATGAAAAGAAACAACTTTCCAAATAGTATGCTTTCTTTGTATCTAGATTAAAATATCTGAGCAAATCAAATGGATTAATACTAACACACCTGAAATATTCCTTATGTACGACTGTGACGTACGAATGGCATACCAAAAATAGAAATATGATATACTAAAACTCTAATACATACATAGTACTTCTTCAATATTAGTTATAATAGCGACAAGATAACCTAAAAAACAGGAGTATTGCATATGTGTTCATATCCCTGTTAATAATCCAAATCGTAACATCTCTCGCTACCGAATTACATAAGCCATACACTCTTGATGAATTAACTACAAATACGATGAAACAACGCAGACGTGTAATACAACATTGAGCATGTTTGCGAAACTGAACATTAATTAAAAAGGGTAGATTAAAAAGTATATAACTCACCCAACTCGTTGGCTCAAACTAAGTAAGACATAATTGCGATCCCGCCCCGACAGCTAAACACATAAAAAGCTTCCCTCTAATGGCTGTGTCAGTCAAGATCCCTAAGTAACATATAAAGTCGCGCGCGTTAACATGTATTACGCACGTGCCGCGCAAGCAATGAAGGCGTCACGCGATGCAAAGAAAAAGTATATATACAAGATACTATGGCGCGCAAAACAAGTCAAATACTGGAATCTATGGTGGTTTAAGCAAGCCACATCAGGTATTTAGTAACAATATTATGGCCTGGGCCAATTTATACCCCTTTGGTATATTATGGCTTAGGCCAATTCATACCCCTCAGGCCAAGTTATACCCACAAGATATCAATAGTGTTGAGCTATATACACAAGAATTACTTAATGTTTCAACATTTTATTGAGGATTCAGCTTTGTCAGGTAAGTTAAGTGACATGTTTCAGTCGTACTCGTAGTCTGTCAAGGTATATACATACAAAATAAGATTTTATATATATATATATATATATATATATATATATATATATATATATATATATATATATATATATATACATACATACATACATACATACATACATACATACTCTTCATGTCCTGAGACAGTGTTAATCATGTGGTACAATATCGTGGTAGTGTCAATGCACAACAATTTTAGCTTTTTGTGGAAAACTTGAAGAAGGAATCAAGAATCATGATACAATATATATCTTACATTCTTCCAGTCCAATTGTATTGAATAACTATTATATTTCCAACACTCCCATCAATATGTTCTAATTTTTAAATCACAATGGTATTCTTATTTCTTTAAGCTGAAGCTAAAACATACCTCAATAAACTCAGAAAAGGCGGAGATGATTGTTGTTCATGTTTTCCTGCTACAAGTACAGACCAGAACGATAAGTAAATATCAATTTAATATACAAGTGGGGCATATTTGGCCTGAATGGGTATGATCTGGCCCGGGCTATTTTACACCCTCGGGCAAAGTTTACCCTAGGACACTTTATACCCGGATTATACTCTGGCCTGGGCCAAACTATACCCGGGTTTAATCTGGGCAGGGGTTAATTTGGCCTGCTACACCGGTAAGCCTAAGTGTATAAAATGTACACCGATGTGTGCAGACAAAGGTGGCTGCGAAACATTGCAGCTGTCAGTGAATAAATACAATGAGCCCCTAACCAGAATATCAACATCATGGGTTAGGGGCCGATTCGGCCTGTCGATCGCAGTGCATGTTGGGTCGCTAACGTCAATTCTCCGCGAACTTACAAAAAACCCTGACCATACAACGCCCTACTCACATAATATAATTGTAATTATTTCTTTTTCTGATTTGATCGATACTTAATTTATAAAGGGCTAGGGGGAAAGATTTGCATTTACTATATTTTTTTTTTATTTAAAATTTCATTATGTGTCATGAAAAAGGAAGAAAGGAATAAGCCAATAGTGTGAACCTATCAGTAAACGATATATATATATATATATATATATATATATATATATATATATATATATATATATATATATATATATAAACGTTTAATATGGGGCCCCGAGTGGCCGAGTGGTCTAAAGCGCTCTCCGTTGCGGATCACTGCCATCTCACCTCTGTCTGCGTGGGTTCGAGTCCAAGGCTCGGCTAGCGTGGGTACGTGGGAAAGACTGCCAAAAGCTTCTCGTGGGTCGGTGGTTCTTCCCTGGGTTTTTCAGGGTTCTTCCTCCACCATTAATACTGGCCGCCATGTATAGCCTATCGTGTGCTGAAAAATGGCGTTAAACACTACAACAACTACAACAACAATAAAATCGTTTAGTCTTGCCCGATAACAATCAACACATACTTTACTTGAAATTGCTTGTAAGACTATACATAAAATATCGCTTGTAAAACTCAAACAAGGCAATTTGAAATGTATACAGCTAAGAATTTATAAATACAATTTTTCTTGTAGAACTCAAACAACAATAATGTTATTGCTACTACTACTACTGCTGCTGCTACAAATAATAATAATAATAATAATAATAATAATAATAATAATAATAATAATAATAATAATAACTCGGATTAAAATGGATATATAAAATAAGAAATATAAATTCGAAAAACCGATGTAAATTTACGTCATAAAGACAGGGGAATTGGATAAAAATCCGTAAAGATACCCTCTTTCATTTCACATAGTCAGAAGCTAAATTGATTTAAACTAGTTCTTTGTCTTCAAGTGCAAGCTTTAAAAACTGATATGATTAGCAAAGTTATCAACTTAGGGTATGTGTTATTTGTATTTACGTCTCCATTTATAGTGATTATTTGTTTGCAAGTGGGGAATGTGTAATGGGAAGATGTTTTTTAAATCTGTCTCTACTCTCCACGGTCACGGTATTCACGAGCCTTTATGGTGGTACGGAAAAGTTTTGTAAAATGTCCTCCCCCTTATTTCTGAAAGTGAAGAATGCTCATGATATTGTTATGTCTAGGTATTTAGTAACTTGACATAGGAATCGTTTTGTTTTCTGTGTGTTAGGCCATGTATAGTATTCAGTAGAATGCAATACAGATCAAGCGACTTAGGAACGCGTACTTATAAATCGTATGGTTGTGAATCAAGAAATAACGTAAATGCGTCTAGCGAGAGTTTGTTTTGAGATCCTGACAAATAGGTGAAACATCGACTTAAGGCCAGCTTCACCCATTTGTTTTAACATCGATTATATCGATCGGACATTGACCCCTGGCTTGTCACATTAGAAAAACAAGTTATATATGTATTGTTGTGCACATTTATTTTCAATTGTGATTTACCTTTGTCCATGATTGAAGGTATGAGTTGAGCCAAGCTGAATAATGTCGTTTTGTAAGCAACAGATTACATAGCGAATTCTTGTGTATAAGTTTAGGTTATATATTATTATAATTATTACTTGTTATAAAAATATTTGTGCCCTTGGAAGTTTCTAGAAGGTATCATTGTTTTGAACTGGATGGGAAAATGACACTCATCCTGGTCCTCATATTATTGCCTAGTTTTTTACAATCAGGGAAAATAAAACGAATTATATGTTCCATATCTTAACATAAGTCTAAGTTGAATCACTTTAAGTTGTGTTTCAATTAATATTTGAGAGGATTTATTTATATAAATTATTAAATGGATTTACGAAGTATTCAACAATCTTTTCGGACGAAATCACCATTTGGTGAATATTGTGAATTCATTCAAGGACATTTTGGATTATACGATTGTAATACATCAAGACTGTTAACATATCGTCACGTTCCAGGCTTTTGGTATAACAGTACATCGAAGATTGAAATTCATTCGGAAGACCACTGGAACTCATTTAAGGTACTTTATACCTTTGATAGAACTCTTAGGACGCTCTGTGTCGAATTCTTAATACTGTAATTTAAAAAACATTAACTATTTATTTTATGGAAATGAATTATGTGTAGCATTTTAGAAAACGTTTTGGTTTTTGTTCCTTTCTATTGCTTAGTTCAAGACCATTGAATCGTACAAAACATATATAGATATAAAGGTATTGCCTAATCCTCTGGAGAAAAGCAGCACATCCACTAAGTGGGAGGGGCTTTGGTATATCATTCCCAATAAGTGGATATTGTACTGGAGTTCAGACTCGTGATGGAGGAAATATCAGAAACCTGGGATCTCGAGGTCGATGTATAAGTCGTTGCTCACGATCTTACCTTCCAACGGCTTCTCCGTGTAAAGTCTCTAAATCGCAACTTCGTCAAGGCGATCTTACCTCAGGACGAACATAATTATTTAGTCACAAACGAATCAGCCTCGCCAAAAGAGGAACATTCGACGATTGTAGCTAGCTTGGATCCACAGGGGTCCTCTCTATTAGCTGATACCACTACGTGGACTTTTGTCTAATGCGTTAACGCGCAATAAATTCATCGAGCTTCTGATGTAAATCTTCAGATATTATGCTTATTTTAATAGTCATTCTCTAATATGAAACATGTCTGCGAGCCACGTCGTGGCCAACGACGACGACGAGATGTTTGTCATCAACTTCGTCTTGCAAAATCCAGACATCCTGGGCAACGCCATCGCGACCGTGGTGAGAAACAACGTTCCCATGACCATATAACTCATCGCGACGAGAGCCATAGGAGCTGCGTACATGAGAATCTTGCTGTCCGAATACGATGTAATAACGGTCATCTATGATAAAGACCTCATCAGGAAGCACTGCGAGTACTTAAAAAAATCTCTTACAATTATCGCAGTCTTAACACAGAGAAAGACCAGGCCGACAATATCCAGTAACTCACGTTATCGTCAAAATCGTACAATTCTCGATAATATCATCAAGAACACGTACCATCTCAACACTGACATCAGTGAGCAGCTCAGGCTTACCAAATTAGTCGGCAAAGGAACAGATCTCGTGCTGCTCACGGCGGCTCAGCAAGAAGATCGCTACGACAATGGCACGCTCATCATCGTCTACGACAGTCACGTCCTAGTGAAACACAGCAAATGCTGCATTCATCGAGAAGATCTCATCAAATTTATACACGGGGCATCATTTTCGATGTAGAAATCACAGCTGTTTCAAAACATGTTGTCTAAATGATCTCATTAGTACCAGGAACACGGCTTACGTCATTTTTGTGCCTCTCGATGTCGTTTATCCTGCTGTTGTTGTTTCCTGATCTTTAATCTATTATATGTAGTGGTCGATGATCGACGTGGTTTTCTTGACTACGTTGCTTTTCTTACTTTCTCTTAATAATATTTGGTTACCCTGATGTTTCGGCTTCCGCATTCTCACACACTTGTAAGCGTCCACGAACACATATGCCGCAACAGAGGCAGGGCTGAGGTCCTAAGATTCTTTTTTCATGATTGCGTTGCACTGTGCACAGTATTCACCTCTGCTGGTTTTGTTGCATCTCTCAATGTGCTGTGAAACAACAACTGACATCGTTTGTTTCCTTGTGATAGAATTTTATTTATGCTATATTATTATTAAGATAAAATTGTATTATATCTAATTCGAAACAATACAAACAATTAAAGAAATCAAAAAATGACAAGAAATTATAGGTATATTTTAAAAGCTTATATAAGACAAATAAATTTATCTGAACCATTGCCACCATGTTGGAGAGAAGGAAACGTAGAGTGGATGTTATACTTGTCCCCGTACAAAAATATCATTGTACGAGATCTACTGAACCTTCATCTGAGAGGGCTTTACTTGGGGATTACCCAAAGACAAACCTGGTATCCCAGGTCGAATGCTGCGTTGGATGAACTAGTTTGGAAGATACGTGAATTGCTGTGAGCGTTCCCTGGAGTCGCTTGCATCTTAGTGATGGATTTTAACCATATCATCGACCGAGAGATCCCGACAAACGAGGGCGGCATTGCTCGAACTTCAAAACGAGATCGTGAGTCGATGGAGGTGAGCTGAAATTGGAACGCTTTCCCGGATCGACCTTCAATATAACGATCACTTAAACCACAGCCAACCATAAATGCGTACAACAATCCAAACGTGCGTCAGCGCGGTGTCAATAAACAATAGCTAGGTCTAGTGAAACCGACCGTCTATCGAGAACGTCAAACCCACATGGCTATCAAACTTAATGTGGCCTTAATTATGCATTTCACACGGACACAACAGGAAAACCATCGATGCCTGACTCAGACTGAAGTCGATCTTTGTTGTTTGCAGTGACGATTTCAGCGCGATTGTCGATCATCTGATCATTTATTCAGCGCCAAATCGAGGATTATCAGCAGAGTGGATCGGCATGGATCTTCGCCAGAGTGAATTCGATTTCATTTCATATATCCAAACACCCCGATGCGTGGAGGTCCACGCGCACAACTTTCCAAAGACGTTTCAGCGACCAAAGTGCGCGTGAACGTAAAAACAAAGACGATCTCAGTTTAGTCTGAGCTGTGCTCCCGGTGTTACACCCAACAGAGGGGCATGTGGATCGAGTCTCCTACTACAGGACATATCTCCACAACATCAAAACAGGCAATATCTGGTTTTCCGCGTAAGATCCAAGATGTGCCTTAACTGGAAGCGCATAACGATCTGTCTATAAACGTCTTTAGGTTAAAAGATAAACTCAAGACGAGAAAATGCAACTTCTACCAGCTGATGATTTTCAAAATTGGCCAATCAATACATCATAAGTTTATTTTACCATCAATCACATTTCATCTGGATCAAAGATTTCAATCGTCTATGATCCTTGCAGTACACCAAACACGATAAGAACGAGTACTGTCAGGAAATACAAGCTGTTCAGATGCCCGATGAGGGAAAAATACTTCACAGTTTGAAACCAAAAAATACACACAGACGTTTAATAACGAGTTTGAATCGGAGGCTATACCGGAAAAAGTGGAGGGGCCTCATCCTGATTCTGATCGACCTTTCACGTAGGTTGATCAGCAAAACGTGCCGTCCGTGATCGGATACAATACCTGCATTGGTGCCTATTAACGTTTGTCCTCAGCGTATCGCCATCATTGCGGTTCAGACTGCATTGTGTGGTTTTTTTGGCGGAGTACCGTCTCATCATTAACATTTTTTTTAAAATCAAGCAATGACGCCAAAATAACAAGGGAAAGGCAGGTCGGCGAAAATTATTTCAAGCCGCATAATAAGAAAGTTAGAGACCACTGTTACATTCCTGGGTGTTATCGCCGTACAGCCCACGCCGAGTGCAACCTAGGTTTCAAGGATCCAGATTTCGTTCCAGTGATCGCATATCATCTGCTAGGGCACGATGGACACTTTATCTGAAAGTCGTGACCCATTCATGTGTCAAAGAACTGTTACCATCCGTCGCAACCAAAATCAAATGCATCCTAATACTTTTGAAAAGTATATATCGTTCTTGATTGGGCCCTTACGTTTCATTGACACTTTTCAGTCTATGTCATCGTCGCTTGACGAACTAGAAGAAACACTGTCCATATTTGTTCATATCAACAAGGCCAATCCGGAAAAAATGACCATTCTTAAACAAAAAGGAATTTATCCTTACGATGACATCGATGGCTGGTCACGATTTTAGGAAATTTCTTTTCTTCACAGAAACGCGTTTCATTCTAGCTTAAACTTATCCAACATCACCGACGTCGAATACTACCAAGCCCTCGCGGTGTCGAGCAGGTTTAATTGCCATACTCTTGGGGATTACCAAAACGTATATCTGAAAGCGGATGTGCTGCTGATTGTGTTTCAGTATTTCAGGGAAACCTGTCAGAAGCAGTACCGGCTGGATCCACTCTGGTACTTTCATCGCCCAGGTTGGCATGGGACGCTTTGATAATGAGGAGCCGGTTACAGCTCAAGTGTTTTTATTCACCAAACAAATGGTGCGAGGTGGGATCTCCATAATTAGCAAGAAACACACCCTTTCCGACGACAAATACCTATCCAGCTATGATTTGGCGATGCCACCCGTGTACATCATTTATCTGGACGCAAACAATCTCTAAGGACGGATGGGCCATTTCAGAGACTCTCCCCGTGGGCGGTTTTTCTCGGATCACCGCAGAAAAGCTCTGACGGATATATCGACAACATAGGTTATCTCGTCGAAGTTGACTTGATCTATCCTGAACACTTGCACGATCACAACGATAACAACGATTATCCTTTCTGCGCTGAACAGATACTGGTCGACAAAGAGGTGCTTTCTCCGGAAAAGCTGGCGCAGAAAAAAACGAGTTCGGTATGTTAAAAGCCAAGGTAAAAAAGGTTGTGCTGAATCTAATGAACAAGACCAAATATATCATACATCATTGACTGCTCGATAAGGCTCTGAAACACGGGCTGGTGCCAGGTAAAATTTATCGCGCGCTCAATTTTAATCAGGTCCTGTGGATGAAAAGTTACATTGACTTTAATACACAGCAGGGCACGATATCAACCACAGACTTCGAAAAGGATTTCTTCAAACTCGTGAGCGACAGAGTGTTTATAAAGTCCATTAAAACATTCGAAAACGAAAAAACATCGAAATCGTCAATTATTTACGCCCATGTGACAAACGTGTCTGCTCAGACGATTTCGTCCACATGAAAATATTTAAAGAAAACCTACTGGAAATCGAATACAGGAAAACCAATCCGAAACTCAACAACCTGTTCACGTTGGAGATGCAGTGCTAGATCTTTCCACAATTTTCGTGCTGGATTTACATTATTACATCAAGTCGAGAAACAGTGTTTGCGCTCATATGCTTATGACAGACACCGTTTATATCGTCGACGAAATTCAGACGGAGAATCTTCATCATGATATGTTTAACCACAAGGAACTTTTTTGATATTATTAATCACCCACGACATAGTCCATTTTATTAAACTGATAACAAATAAGCCCTAGGAACGTTCGAAGACGATTGCAACGGTACACCCATTGCAGAGTTTATCGCTCTGCGCCCAAAATGTACTGTATCAGACTGGATATCGGTGTTGTAAAGAAATAGGTTTAACCTATAATTTCCAAAACACTTATTTTTTCTGCATAAAGATCACCTTCAAGAAAAAGTGTTCCCCCATCTTCCTATGCTACTAAAATTTTCGTTTAGAGGCATCAAACAAAATGCTTTAAAGCCATGTCATTTTCAATGCATTCATAACTGAAATATATGAATAATACACCTAGTGAGAATCATTTACGGCATTATATTTGTTTTTGTTTCGCCTTATGAATTTGTAAATCAGAGTATATCATTAGAATCTGTCTAAACTGATTTGGTGATTACAATAGGTTTAGAGATGGCTTAAGTGAATATCACAATTATCCCTCCAAATGGGTCCAACCTTTCCTTACACCGCATTAGCAGATTCTTAATTTCCCGAGTTGCACAAGGATAATTAAGAGTTCAAAATGATTCTAGGTTGGGTGAAAATTTTATATCTAAGACATTAAACTCAGTATAAACAAATTTAAGTTTATATTCTAGACAGTGTTTCTTCTTGCTACCTGTTCAATTAACAAATCAAACCATCCTTGTTTTGATTTTTCATTATTTATACTACGGCCCTAATTCTTGGAATATTCATAAAAGAGATTTAAAGCAGATATCAGATAGTTCGCTGATTACATACATACATACATAGCAGCAAAGGAGGCGAACAGACCTTTTGCTGAAATGTAACTTTGAAAACTAAAAACCCCATACAAAAAAGATACAAAATAAGGTCACGGACGCTAAACCAAGGCATCTAACTTACCGAGAGTTTCTCTAATTGGGTTGCTTTATTTTTGTCGAAATTTGTATGTGTGTTTTGTTTACCCCCCGGACGTTTTATTGAGGTCACGTCTCCTCTGCTGCTGTTAATTTAACCAAATATTTTATCAAGGCCTATACGAGATCGTCATCTAGGATCGTGTATATTTATTGTTATAAATATGTGTGGGCTAGCTTGTGCTTTTGAAAAGAAGTTTCTGAATCTAATTATGTCCATATCTCCGCTGCACCAGGTCTGATGAATATTTCTCAGAGTATGTGTATCAACGCCGTTAAATACAACTAAAATATTATAGTTATCCCTAATCACTTTAGGAATTTGTGTATATCGCTGAGTGACATAAATTATATCTGTAGTTTTATGCCTGCCTCGAGAAAATATTCTAGTTGGATTTGATTGTTTATCCAGCAGAACACCATCGTATACAACTAAATTATTAATAACCCCGTCTAATTCCTCAACACTCGGCGCTTCATCAATATCGGTTATAAAGTTAATAATATCATCGCCATCTTCATTTAACAATTTTCATTAAAATCTTTAAGTACATCATAGCATCTCTGATAGTCAACTGATGGTACAACTAAATATGATTTATCCCAATTTAGCCATCTCGTTATCAAATTAAGCAGTAATTGCGTTTTACCAGACACAGATGGACCTATTATGATCATTCTGATAGAATTTGGTAATGCTGAAATATGTTTTACTGTCTCTTGCTTTCGTGTCGCTGAGAAATCAGTTACATCCGTAATATTATTGTATATGAATCTTTTTTATTTACGTTGTAGAGTTCTAACTCCAACAACTGATTTATGCACGGTTACAAAAAAAAAATAGAAAAATAGCATATGATGGAAGATGTGCAGTGTGTGCTAGGAAGAAATTGTCGTTTTTACCTAAAATTCAACATAAAGACGGTGGTGATATTGCTTCATTAATGTCAAAATTTTCAGGAACACCATGGGCTAGATACCCAGGAGAAAAACATCTTCCAGGATATAATTATTATGGTCATGGTAACCGATTTGATATTCGACTTGATAACCAAGATCAACCAAAACCTGCTGAATATCCTGTAAATGATATTGATAAAGCAAGTCACGCTCATGATATGCCTATAAAAGTAAAAGCAACAAGATAGACATGTTGCAGATGTGAAGTTGATTCATTCGTTAAATTCCATCAAAAATAAAAGTATCAGATAATCATTACCTAGTTGACTGGTAAGATCTGCGATGAAAGGTAAACTAGCATTAGAAGCCGGCAATTACTCAACTAATTATTAGAATGGAATCAATTTATTATAGTCCAAGGGGATACTGAAGAGGTAGAGCAGCAATTAGTAAACTTGCTGATGCAGCAGGTGTCGAACGTTCTGGCGCCGCAAATTGGTTAGCACGACAGGCAATATGACAAATTTTATCTACCACCTCCAAAACGAATTCAGCATGCACGTTTTGATGTCAGCACTCATAATGAAGTTCATCAAGCAGACAATTTGTTTTTACCACACGATACTATTAAAATTGGTAGACGTCAATTAACATACAAATACGCGTTGACTGTTGTTGATGTTGCAAGTAGATATAAAGTAGCAGAGCCACTATCATCTAAAACAGCTGCTGAAGTTGTATCTGCTTTTCACCGAATTTATCAACGAGGACCTTTAATTGTTGTTGAAGTGTATCACGAGCTATATTTCTACTTGCCACTCTCAAATCATTTGGTCTCCATAAATTCAAAAAGTTGCTCATAGGAGTTTCTGAAATTATATCACGCATTATTTCACACTGAACATTATTCGGTTGTAGTCTGATTAATTTCTTAAACTCTCTTAATTCTGGATCAAGTGTTCTTCATTTACTTCTTCGTAATAATCTACAAAATTCCTCAGCCATTTGTGTGAAGACAATCCAAAATAGGTGGTCGTTGACCATGATCACCGCACATTATTACAGCAATATCTTTTTGGTTTACCCAATCAAGAAATGTTTTTAATGTTTTTAAAGATACTGTACATATTTCATCCCAAACAATTATTCTTGGTATATACTTTTCACCCATTCGATTAGGAGTCCATTCTTCTCCTTTCCATTAAAAAAAAAAAAGCTGTGATAAGTGCACGATTTAGTATTTCTTTCTCTCATTTCTCTTGCGAGTCTGTTTGTAGGGGTTAAAACGATCATATCAAAATTCCGAAATAGTTCAATCACGCGAGCCGTTTTACCAGACCCCCTGGTCCATTAAGGTAAACTGTTTTATGTCTAGCTACGGGATCATACACTGACGATGCGGATGATAGCCTTAATGTATGATATTTTCTGCAATAAGTATCTGTGATTTCAACATCAGCGAATTCAGAATAATCGAGTATATTTTCTTGTTTTATTCTCCATTCACCCCATGATGCATAAGTGTCGATATTTAATTTTTCCAGTAATCTCTGGCAGCAAACTTAGAAACTCTGTTTAGCATCGATAATATATTTATTGGAACATAAGCCAACATTGAGGATCTTATGTGAGTAAATTGCGGTGACTCACCGTCCATATAACTCACAATTGTATCTAATTTAGTTCCATTTGGCAAGAAAGCTATTTCTCGACTTATGAACGTATTTTTCTTCGTTGTATCAGCAATTATAAATTCAAACTCAGCATCGTCTATTATCAGTCTTGTACAATGGCGTTTATGATCAAATGATCCTCCTTGGGTAAATTTACCGATTATTTTTCTGCCGAGATCTTTGGCAATTTTATTTTCATAATCGGTTGTATCTGGATTTTCATCATCAGAATATTTATTTTGCTCTGGTAACCACACCTCATTCTGCGGACGATATGACATAATTGCTTCACTTACTGTCAAAAATATCAGCATTTTTACGTCGAGCATATATCGTAATAATACTGTTGGTGCCCATATTTACTCTGAAAAATGTTTGCCAAACCAGACATAACAAATCATGTGGAGATAGTTAGCGAACTCGAACGATTGAACGCACGCGAATTCAGTCAGGTCAAAATCTGGCAATGGTCCGTTTATCGATACTCTGATCATTTCGTGTGTCGGATGACCGAATCTTTTTAAATATGCAGAATACTCTCCCATACCTAGAAAACTTCCAGGATAACATGCAACCATATCAACCGAAATACCATCTCTGTGATCGTATTTACTATTCCATAACCCACCATGTCCGTATTCGACACAACTCGATATTATATCATTAATAAAATCAAACCGAATTGGTTTCCACGAACGTTTCTCTCTAGCAAAATGGGCCCCGACTGACGGAACGGTAAAGCAACTACTGAGTAATTGATCAGTATCATCAATATATTTTAATACAAGATTTTTTATTTTCGTATGAAGAGAATATGTTCGATAGATAACGCCATTAGGCCGTACAAATTGATCAAATTTACTTTTTTTCTTCGATACAAATACTTCCATCTGGTCTAATAAATTCATTGTCGTTTTCAAATTTTGAAATAACCATACTGATACAGGATCGTTTTTACTTATTTCGTTAACAAAATCAAATATATCTCCTTGGTAAAGTTTAGCAGTTCCATTTCGTGGAAATATTGTTACTGCATTAATCCACGCATGCACATTATGATCAATAATTTCGATCGAAGCTCCTTTTGATTAATATGTTGATTCGTACAAATTGTCTCCGGTTATCATTTTTATTGATATTGGAAATTTTAGTTTTTTTCCTAGGTCACCGATATCTTTGATAGACGCTCCGGTGTCTTTATCTGTTTCTCCCATTCTTGTTTATTGTTTTACTTCTTTTATATGTCAGACTGTTTCCACAAGTCGAAACGGTAAAATGTTCTATTACTCGTTCGTCTACACAATTCAATCTTGAAAATTTCACCGGCCTTAGATTATCAACGCTGGATTTCTCATTTATCGGATAAATTCCATAAATAACCGCGGTTATAGGATACGCTCTTTCATAATACGGTTTGTCAATACCACTCAACATTCGTTATGAAGAACATGAACATATTTGTCACGGATAATCGAATTGTCCGTTTCTGCCAGTACAATACATTTTACGTTAAAAAGATATTTTCGATTATCGAGATAATTGATAATAGTTGCTGCTCATTTGTTGTTCATCGTAGCATCGACACCATCGGTGATTTTGAATGTTGACCATACATGTGATGTGCCATCTTTGCTAAATTCCTTCTTGGCGTTGTGAATTTTATTGATCTACCTTTTATTCTTCGGATCAACTAGAGTTTTTATCAGTAAGACAGGGGATATTCTGTCAAGATGAAATTTATCTTTAGAATGCTTGATCTTGGATAATCTCTCGAATTCGTTCATATTATAATTAAGACAAACATTTAAATTGGAATATTATATATATATATATATATATATATATATATATATATATATATATATATATATATATATATATATATATATATATATATATAATGATTCAAACAAAGGATAAAAGCATATCATAGGTTCCTTGACTCCTTGTAACAAAGCCTGCGGACATCATTTGCAAAGCGTTCGTAATGAAAGTCTAGGACCAAAGCCGTGTTTGAAATGCGGTGTCGGAGTTTGAGGAAAAACGTAGTTATATGTGCAATGTAAAAGATACAGAGAGCTGAAAAGATACTATGATAAAAAAAAAATAATGACAGTGACAAGGTTATAGAAAGCGTAGAAGATTATCTAATAAGATTATCAAGGTAATGATTTAGACACATAATCCATTAAAAAAATAATATTATATATAAATGAGTCAAAAAGACTTTGCTAACCTCTCAAGCCAAGACTTTGCTAAACACTTTATCATAACAAATTACGAAGCAAATACTGAGGGTGTAATCAGAAACTGTCGACTAAAAATACCAGTCGGGTATGTTAATAATCACGGTTATCTGATATTTGGTGCCAGGGAAAAGAAATTAAAAATATAACATTGTCATAAATTTATTTACGAGTGTTTCAACGGATTGATCGAAGACGGTCTTGTGATAGATCATATTGACTCAAATCCCCAAAATAACTCTTTTTCAAACTTACAATCTGTCACACAAAGCCAAAATTGTAAATCCAGTAATACTGGTAAATGTAAAACAGTTGGAAAATGGGCGCTTAAATCTACAAATACAGAGACTGGCGAAGAAATGATATTTCAATCAATGAACGCAACTGGCAAGTATTTTGGTATTTGCATGTCTTCGGTATATTTATAAATATAACCAAATCTGCTCTCTCTCAAAAATATAAACAAAAAATCATTTTCCATTTATTCTTAGAGATAACTGGCCAGCTAAGCTATCTCCGGTGGAGTAATTAAGTAGTTATCCCGCTTTTATTTACTAACTATTTATTTAATTTCTTATTTTGCCAGTAATGAATTAATTATGATACAACTGTCAATTTATAATTTCAAACTGCTTTATGTCGATGAAACACTAAAACAATCGTCGTGAGGTTTTGTAGATGGAAACGTATGGAAACTTGCTAATAACCCCTTAATGCCTACTACTCCAAAGGGAGATAACTTTCCTCTCCTTCACAGAGTAATTTAGCGATTACCTACCTTTCTTAAGATCAGTGACATGAAGGATGGGAGTTAATTTTTAATTAATATCAGTGAAATAACATAATTGTATGCTAGTTCAAACTAGTAAACGGATATTTATGGTTTGTAGCTGATCGGGAAAGAAAGAACACACGGTTACATGTACAGTACAACAGGTCTGTTATGCAGAAAAATATATTTTTCAAATCTAACTTTGTCAAGGCAGATATATATATATATATATATATATATATATATATATATATATATATATATATATATATGCAGCTATTTTATACAGCGAGTTTCTAAACAGAAGTAAATCCACGTTGTAATTCTCAGTCCTTTTCCATAGGTTACTTTATAATAATTTCTGAAAGTATATTTACAAAATCGGAACGTGGCGTAAAGCTAAAGGATAGAGTTCTGATATTCGAGGTCTGGCGATAGAATCCCATAACTGACAACTGTCGAAGGTTGCGCATATTTCGCGATTTGTATCAATAAAATCAGGGGCCCAGCCTCCGCCTCGAAAACTCAACAGAAAAAAACACCTCATCATCATATCACCACCTGGTGGGTGATCCTTGTGCACTCTCCCCAGGGTTGATAATAGGGGATGTGTGTAGATTGCATATATCTAAAAAGCTTAATAGACAAATCTCAATTTGACTATTTTCACTAATCAAACATCAGTTTGACTATTCTCATTAGACAAACCTCACGTTGGCTGTTCTTACTAGCCAAATCTAACGTTGGTTATTCCCACTAGAAAAAATATCAATTTGACAAACTAGAAAAACTTTAATTTCGCTATTCTCACCAGACAAATATCAATTTGGTTATTCTGACTAAACAAATATCAATTTGCCACACTAGAAAAATATTAATTTCGCTATTCTCACCGGACAAATATCAATTTGGTTATTCTCACCAGACAAATATCAATTTGATTATTCTCACCAGACAAATATCAATTTGGTTATTCTCACCAGACAAATATCAATTTGGCAAACTAGAAAAAATATTAATTTCGCTATTATCACCACAAAATCGTCACTTTTGACGTCTTTAGAATCAAGTATATAATAATAATAATAATAATAATAATAATAATAATAATAATAATAATAATAATGAGGACTTTGTATAGTGTCTAATCTTTACAACATTAGACAACACTTCTAAAATAACAAACATATGTAATGATATGATTACAAACACAAACACCATGAAATTAGAAAACATAGAAGGAAACATGCTGAGAATATTCAAGGTAGGAAACATTATAAGGTCTTTAAGTTTGTTCTTGCAGTCGAAATAAGTGACTTTTGAGAGAACTCTTGAATGGGATCACTGTATATTTGTGTTAAAGTTCAGTGTCAATTCATTCCACGTTGCTGGGCCCTGGTATGGAAATGAACGCTGTATATGTGACTTTGTTTTCATAGTGGGAATAATGAGTATACGATTGTCAGAAGAGGAGCGTAAGTACCTTTCTTGTGTGTACACATAGGTGAGGTCGGATAGCACAGAGAACAAATTTTGTGTTTGATTCTGGCTGAATGGATAGACAGTGTAGGGTACAGAGCAGCGGGGAGGTGTGCTCTGATCGTGGTACTCTAAGTATGCTCCGAGCAGCTGTGTTTTGAACTTTTTGAAGTTTCTAGAATAGATATTGAGATGAACCAGACATAAATGAGTTACAATAGACCAGTCTTGAAAGTACTAATGAACACACAAGTGTTTTAGTGGCATCATCTGAAAGATATTTGCGAACTGAGCTGATGCGTCTCAGCTCAAGATATGCAGCTTTGCATACGTTCATGACCTGTTGATACAATGTGAAAGTACTGTCCAGAGTAACGTCTAGGTTTCGTATTCATTGTTTGAATTTAATGTTGGCGTTGCTGATATTTATTGTTTGAGGTAAAGGATGTGAATGAGAAAGTTTTTTTGTTGTAATCAGAATGGCCTCAGTTTTATCATCATTCATCTGCAGCTTGTTACATGTCATCCATGATTTCACATCAGAAATGCACTCCTATACACCTTGGATGGTAGCATAAACTTCAGTTGGGTGGCTAGATTTGTATATTTGGGTGTCATCAGCGTACAATTGGTGAGATACTGGATAATGATCTATGACACATGTGAGCGGCTGAGTGTATAGAATAAAGAGAACAGGTCCAAGTAAAGACCCCTGTGGAACACCACAACATAGATGAACTGGGCTGGAGTGAATTCAATTTGCAGACACAATTTGTGTCCTGTTGACAAAATAGGACTTGAACCACAGTAAGGCTGTATCATGAATGCCAAATACATGTTGGAGACGGTGAAGTAATATATCATGGTCCATTATGTCAAATGCTGCAGACATATCAAGGAGGGTGAGGACTCTGATCTTTCGGCTATCCAAAGCCGAGAGAATGACTTTAACTACTTTTAGAAAAGTAGTTTCAGTACTGTGGCAAGGGCGATATGCAAATTGTACATTGCTAAAAAGACTGTTTGAATTTTTTACTTAATTGACGTAAGAAAAAATATTCTAAGCATAAATTTATATGTCAAATCTTAACGATTTTACAATAATAAAAAAAAAATTCAAATTTCTTTTTAGCAATGTACAATTAATTTTACAATTAATCCAAAAAATTCAAATAGTCTTTTTAGCAATGTATAATTCTGCAACAAAAAATGTGAAAAAGACGGCATAAAGATTCAACTTGGTCCTGAAAAGATCATTTCTGATTTTGAGTCATTGCAAAATCGTAAATTTCAAGGTGGATATACACTATCATATCTACGTTGTAAATATACTTATACACAGTGCTGTAAATATATACGTATAGACAAGGCAGTAAATATGCTTATATGTGTATGTGTGCCGTCCTCAAAAACAAAAACTATATGTTGTGTCGTCCTCAAAAACGGTCAATATGACCTAATATTTTTTATTTTAAATATATATTTTATAAAATAAATAAAAAAATGAATTTTGAAAATATTAATGCTATTATTTCTGCGATAAATTATTTATAAAAGGAGGGCACAAAGATTCAACTTGGTCCTGATAAGATCATTTCTGATTTTGAATCATTACAAAATCGTAAATTTCAAGGTTGATATACACTATCATCTCAATATCAACTGATAAAAATATATATGAAATTATGTTACAATCTTTATCAACAGTGATAGATACAGAAGTAAAGTTATTCGTCCCTCTTTCTATCGCAATTGAACAAATTATATCAAAATTATCTGACAAATGCGAGAAGAAAAAAAAGATCATAAACACACGCGTGAGAAAACTGAAAAAATTATATCATATATTGAACGCGAAACACTCTCGTCTACGAAAATGAAAGCGACTGTGGTAACAGCGTCACTAGTGAGATTGATTAGCAAAATTCAGTAAAAAATTATATTATGTTGTATATTTGTTTTAATTTTTTAATATGCCGAATTATTCAGAATTAGAGAATATCTTTCTTTAAATTGATCGAGTTTAATTCAGGAATGTGCATAATTCATAATCTGATCTCTATCGCACGTGATCATAGAAATATGTTCTCGCCGGAGCTTATCTAATTGTTCCTGCGTCAATAAAAAGTCTTCGTTACTGTATTCATCAATAACTATTTGAACACTAAGTTGTTCTTTGTTTACTGGAGACTGTGTCATTATTGTTTCCATGGCATTTTCAAGTACCTGCCTGTCGTGTATGAAAACCCTCACATGTTATACATTATGTAATATACCTATTGATTAATTGTAAAATCGTTAAGATTTGACATACAAATTTATGCTTAGAATTTCTTTTTTAAATCATATAAGTGTCCGCTCTGACAACGTAGATAAACTGGATTGATTGGTTCTTGTACAATCAAGTATCGAGGAGGTACTTGCGGGGTAAATGTATAAAGAATATATCCTTGTTAAGTCTGATATAATTTTTCAATGTCTATTTGAAAGATGCCATCAATTACGTCACATACAAGACTGACTACAATCGTTGATGTTAAATTAACGATTCCTGGTGAAATATGACGACCTTCACCGTACGGATTATTATTGCGTTTGAAAAGAGATGCTGGTGGAGTTATTTTTTTTCCATGACTCGAGAATTTTAGGAAAGTTTCCTTTGATAAGATCGTTAAGTGATATTTTTAGTGCGTCAGTTTCAAATCCTGGTATTACAAATGTTGGTAATTCAGCTTCAGTTAATCTATTATGATCGAGAAATATTTCTTTATAGGTTTCTTTTATACCAGTTTCTAATATTTCAATTATTATATTTATTTTAGTTATATACTCAATAATTTTCTGATTAATAGTCAAGGTCTGATATAAACTCATTTAAATGCTGTATCGTTTCAATAATCTTCGTTTTTAAGATTGTCATTAGGATACTCGAGAATATAATCTTTAAATGAATTTACTAATAATGTATATGCAGTTTTATATTCATTTCTAGTATTACCGGTTAATGAATTGAATGTTTCTTCATTAACATCATTAATAACTTTAACTGGAATCGCAATTGGAAAGTTAACACTAAATTCTAGATTATTTGAGCTTACTGATATCATTACTGTTTTTGCTTGAGTCGTATTTGTTACAATTTGTTGTAGTAGCTCGCTTTGTGATGTCATTATTATTTAAATCCTGATTTTCTAAATCTACCGCCGTCATTGCTTTATTGTAGATTTTGATCATCTCCGAGAACTCAAAATCTGATATTTTTCATCTTAAAATGTTTAAGTTGTGTCTTGGTTAATGATAATTTGTTTGGACCACCATTAGAAATTTGATCATTTTTAGTGATATTTTTGTTCCACATTTACTCGCGAGTTTTGATTGTAATTTTTTCACTTGACCGGAAGTCAGAATGACAATAACGGGACTTTACGACATTTGTAAAATGTGATGAGCAATTTAATTACATTTTTTCTATTGGAGCGTCAATAACTCGCATTCTTCCACCAGCACCTTCAAGTAACATTGCTTTATCTGAAAGAATAACTGCAATTGTTCTGTAAGCACCATGAACAACTGGTGGACCAGCTACAGCACAGGAGGTTGTGTTACTTGAGCTCGAAAGTGAATATCAACGACAGATTGTCTGGATAAATCAAGATGCTCATGTGAAAAGTAATAAATCGGATACAGCGTCGTAGAATCTAATTGGGGTATTTGTAGACCATTATCTATATTTTGATCACGTCCCATGAATGTCATCAAAGGATGATATACACGCGCTACATGATTTTGATCAAAATTTAACAATATATCCTCAGCTGGTTCTTGATGCCCGTTTATCCGTAAAGAAACTTAATTAATTCCAAGTTTGTCAAATATCAGATGAATACGTGTATGTGAATTTATTCGCGCAAAATCTGGAAAAGCAAAAAGTATATGTCGTGGTGCGGAAACACCCTGCTGTGATACTATGTGCCATGTAAATAAACCATTTACACTTGTTTGAACACTGTCTGTGATCGCTGTCAACCATGATAGTAATAATTTACCACCTGAATCCATGTAAGAAATTAATTTGTGTTCTTCGGCAATCGTTGGAGTTATCAATGGCATCCACAACGAAAGTTTTGTCAGTATTACTTTACCAGCATCACCAGCAGGTCGCCAGATTGCATCATCATCAGTAGCCTTTCTTACAAGTGCAACTGTATGTCTAGCTCCAAAGATAACTTTTCTAATATTTCTGCAAAATCCAAAGATGTTGGATAATGGAATCGCGCATGAAAATCCTATACGATCACCTTTCAACATTGATCGCTGCCACCACGAACCACCGGCCACACATGAGCGTCGGAGCCGTCAGCAGCGTTTCTTGGTCGTTTTATTTTAAACTGTGTGTTATCAGGAAAGTCAGTTCCGTCTTTGCAGAACATCATTGTCGGGCCAGCTGATCTTGTATAATCATCTGAATATCTTGCTGGAACTATTATCGTCGTGGCAATGTCGACGTCCTTCTGCATTGATTCAATATTTATTTCGTCAATCATGTGCGTAGCGCTGTCAAACAACTCCATGATATCGTTGTTGACAAAACCAGCTCTAACATCAGCTGCATATTCAGTATCATCTGTTTTTATAATTGCACCTTCTATTTCAATAATTGCTTCAGCAGGTAACAAATATATGATGGTATCCTGAACTTGTAATTCGATCCTTCCACGCTGATTTGGTTGTCTTGTATTGCATGAATAGTATTGATAATCACGTATCAATTCATCTTTGAGAACTGGTGCGTCTATATCGAACGCTGGATCAGACAAACGTTTGAACATTTTATTATAATTGTTATCGTCTAACACGAAGACCACTTCCTGCTATTAAATTTGCGGTTATATTTCTTTCTGCTTCACCAGCCAACTCTGGTTTTCTGCTTGATTTATTATTTTACTGACATTTACAGGCATAACTTCAGTGCTAGGTAATTTTACTTGCTGTGGTTTTCTTCGTATCAATTGAGCTAGTTTATCCTTGACTGTCGAGAACAATTTAACGGCAAGATTACCAACTGTATTATTACCTTTATCACGAATAACCTCAATAGCCTTCATCCCTAAGTGTCTTACAATTGGTATTGCTTTTGAAGCCATCCTTCTGAAAAACCTACAACAGTATCACCAAGTTCATCTCCGTAAATCGCTTCGTAAGATGGCAATCGTGAGTTTACTACCCTGAGCATTACAGGTCCACGTTGAGCGATGTGTATGATCATTGTTTTAATTACATACTGATTAATTAGTTGTTTAGTCGCTGTTATAATCATCAGCAATTTCATCTATGAGAGAACGATAAATGTTGCGATCAATAATACCGCCAGTAAATAATCTCGACAAATATCAGATATTTCATTAATTATTTCCGGCAAATTTTTTCCAATCAGAACTTCTAATCTATCTATGTCGGTAAGAACACTGTCAGGACAGATTCCTTGAGTAGAAAAATCACTTCCAGTAGCGCCTCGGCTATATAAGTCACGAAATTCTTCTTCTTCTTGTGTCTGGTTTAATTCTACATCACGTTTAAAATCACGAAAATGCTGGTCATCATCTTTTGCAGGTCTGTTACTATATATGAAATATACATCTTTAATCCAATCATCATCATTATTCCAATGAAGAAGATATTCAGTTTTTACATATTTTTCTAGTTGACGACTTCCACGTGCAGCAATATCTATTACCTTTTCACGTGGCAAATTTGTGATGAGGGTAATACCTTTAGACGTAAATTTATTCCTAACATTAGTTAGTTCTGGTAGTTGTTGCTGAGGAGGTTGTAGATTTTGTTTTTGTGACCGAGTAATTCGTGAAGGTTGTGGTTGTTTTTGTTGTCGTTCTATTTGTTGCTACGGTGGAGGAAGTTGATAGGAAGGTTCTTGCTGGGGAGATTGTGGAATTGTTTTTTTGTTGAAGTTGATCCCAAACTCTATTTACTTCTTTAATATATTCGTCATACGTTTTATCATTCTTTCTGATACTGGGTTTGTCATAATACAAACGATATATCCATTTAAAATAACTAACCTTATTTATGTCAACATGCTTTTTTTAAAATTTCAGACCTTCGAAAATAACTATCAAGTGCAACACGTGGAAATCTATCTCTTCAACTTCTTTAAGTTCTTTAATAACACCTTTTCTGACTTTTTAGTTAATTCAACAGTTTCTTTTTTTATTTTAGGTTTAGGTGCAAGATCTTTTTTTGACTTCACTAATACCTTCAAATATTTCTTCACCTACAGGTTACGGCTGAGCAGCCGCTATATCAATTGGAAGAGTTTTCAAACGTTCTGTTGTTTTCCTAGTATATTTAGCAGTCTGTCTTAACATTGAACGAAGACCTTCAGTTGCTTCTACAACTCTTTCAGTAACTTTTGTATTTGGTTTAAATAATTTTTCTGTACCTTCTGCATATTCCACCTGAGATTCTTGACGTTCCTGAAGTTTCTGTTTAAGAGAATCACGAACAGGTAAAAACTTTTTGATTGCTTCTAATCTTTCTCTGGCTAATCTAGCAGTATAAGATTCAGCACCAGGTGCCGTTATTGATATATAAGTAATGATCTAATTATAGCAGCAGAGGAGGCGCGACCTCAATGAGATGTCCGGTGGGTAAACAAAACACACATACAAATTTCGACAAAAATAAAGTAACCCAATTAGAGAAACTCTCGGTATGTTAACGGCCTTTGTTTAACGTCAGTGACCTTATTTTATTCATTTTTTCGTATGAGGTTTTAAGTTTTCAAAGTTACATTTCAGCAAAAGGCCTGTTCGCCTCCTCTGCTACTTACATACATACATACATACATACATACATACATACATACATACATACATGATGGCTCCGAATGACCGAATGGTCTAAAGCGCTCACCGTTTAGGATCACTGCCATATCACCTCTGTCTGCGTGGGTTCGAGTCTCAGGCTCGGCAAACGTGGGTACGTGACACAGCTTGCCAGTAGCTTCTCGTGGAGCGGTGGTTATTCTCGGGGTTTTCCAGGGTTCATCCTCCAACAGCCATACTGTTCGCCATGTGCAGCCTATCTTGTGCTGAAAAATGGCGTTAAATCATACAACAACAGCATACATACATACAGAGCACCTGTTTTAAAAGTACAATATTATAATTTGTAATTGAAGTATGATAGGAAATTCGACACAAGTTGTTATCAGCTAGTCTTATTTTGCATGAAAAAACATTAACACATACCCACCTGTCGGTCCTAATCTTTACAATGTATCTATCTTTTCCTTTTTAGATTCTTATCAAGTTATCCCAACAGTGTGTGTGTGTGTGTGTGTGTGTGTGTGTGTGTGTGTGTGAACAAAGCGATGTGATGTAACTAAATGTATTGGACAGATCATTTCTGGTAATTATGCTTTATATTTATGAATAATATTTAAAAGAGGCCGATAAACGTGGTCCCATGAATACATGATCACCATAAATCTTTTAATGCATCACCAAAAGATAAAATTCTCATCAGCGATCGTCAAAGCTTAGATTATGATTTAATTTATCACTCTTATAAAAAAGAGTGCTGATAAATGAAGAGTGAATGCTGGCCAACATGGGTACCGCTATCTTCTATTAATACCCGTTTCTGGTGTATGTGTTTTGTAAATAATTAATCTCTTGGATAAAAGATCGATAGGTGTTCATTCAATATACATTCCTTTGAATGGAACATGAAACAGATGATCACTTTCAGAAAATTACAGGTTTGTTACGCATTACCGTACTAATTCCAAAACTGGCATTTTAGTTGTATCACATAATCTCTGTGGAGAGTTAGTGCAGTGACTAAAATAGTGATACTAGTACGCTTCTATAGCTCATAATTTCTATCGATCCATGTGTTATAAAACCTAACACAACCGTGTTCAAAAAATTATTTGTGGTAAAGGCTCAGGGCCGCTTGTCCTTGCTGGCTGTCTGCCAGTTATTTCCCGTAAACTGCTATTGAGTGGTTTTTGCAGTTTTCGGCGAAAAAGTGCAATGACTAAGGTTTATAAATAAAACTATTAGGTAGGCAAACAGAACTGGTGCCTCAAGCCGTGCAATACAACGCAGGCATTTGTATTGCAAGGTACGGTATTTTAGCATGCAACCACCTTCACCTCCGGTCTCATTATCTTTAACTACCATCATTACCACGACCACTACTACGATCATCATTATAATCATCATCGTGTACCCTCACCGCACCCTATTCCAAATACATGATCATTCTCATTCTCATCGTCATCGTGCTTCTCATCAGTGTCTTTGTACCTTAAGCACATATAAATTAGAACCTTTGGAAAAGACAATTATGTGCAGTATGTCTAATCCACTAGCTTAATTGTGATCAGGTTTCCGCAGAGAAGACGATCATCAACGAACACTGAAATTTAGAGCTGATCGGTAAGTAGCCAGAATTTTCTATTACTTTTAATTCTAGGTTAAAAGAAACCATTGCTGAAACATTTACGACATTATCATTGTCATTATTATAATCACGTCATTATTATTTTTATTATTATTATTATTATTATTATTATTATTGTTGTTGTTGTTGTTGTTATTGTTATTATTATGATTGTTATTATTATTATTATACTCATCGTCATCATCATCATCATCAGTATTATTATTATTATTATTATTTAGAGTGCACGTATTTGCTAAGCATCTCCTGTATTCCAATTGACACGTGAAAGTGCATTTTTGCAACCAGTTTATTTTCCTCGACTCTCTTCCCTATTGAATGTGTTAGATAATTTTCTCACCTTGTCTATTAACGCTTCAGACATATGAATCACTGAACAATACTATGACAAAACTAATGAAAAACTATATCATTATCACCAGTGGCAACAATATCACCATCAGCAAGAACAATATCAATATCAATACTTACTGTTGCTGTTACTGTTCATATACATATTTTCTTCTACTGGCTTAACTTGATTAGTCATACCAACAGTTACACTGGGAAATGACAAAAGTATCTTTGTTTTTTATTAAGAACAGTGTGTAGTAAGTATGCCCAAAAGAAAACGACGAGGACACGGAAGAAGTGGCTTCCCCAGCCCAGGACATGTTAATGGTATTGTTAATTTAAACCTTTACTATTTCGATGTTAATACTATTGATTTAATAATAATAATAATAATAATAATAATAATAGAAGAAGACGAAGAAGAAGATGTGTGTGTGTGTGTGTGTGTGTGTGTGTGTGATTTGGATTTGTAACGTAGCTTTAAAAAGAATCAGTAATATCGCTACAATGTCTGCAGTGTGACAGATTATAGTGATATCTATTACCAGGGCATCATGCCGCAGACATGTAGCATGATGTCCCACCCAGTCACATTATCCTGACACCAGGCCGACCAGTCCTAACACTAACCTCTTAATGCTGTACGCCAAGCGAAGCAGCTGTTAGTACGTCTTTGGTATGACTCGGTAGGGGATCGAACCCATGCCTTCATGCATCCAAGGCGGACGCTCTAACCACTAGGCCACCGGAGCGGTCCGAAGACGAAGAAGAAGAAAGAATAAGAAGAAAACTGCAGTTGAAAAGAGCCAAGGGAAATGTTTAGTGCATATACAGTACCTTGGATGATATAATTACTGCAATGCCAAATGAAGTCACAATAACTCGTTATGCATAAAATTAAGTAGCACCCTGGTGAATGAATTTACAGTTATATATCTAAAGTATATACATTACAGAGGCAGAGCCAAAACTATAATATTGTCAAATGATACTAATGGTCACGACGAAGACTAAACAGAAACAATGTTTATGTTTTGATCATTTGTCCTGACTCTCGAAGGAAGTAAAAATTGCAATTATCATATGTTTATTGTGTCATACAGTTTTGTCAACATCTATCAATCTGCATTATTTTATAATTATTCTTTAACTTGAATTATAACCTCACGAATTCGCATTATTTTATGCAATATATTTTTCATTTCGTTTTCTGAATCCGAAGTAAGCTTGTGTAGGGTAACCTTTTTTCTATCTATCCACTATTACTGTGTTTGGAACAAATGCAACATCATATTTCTTTCGCTGGTAATGTAACAACTGAACATAACAACGCACGAGTCATCGTCATATATCAATACTTGCCTGACATTTATTTCACTGGATCCTCCAAATTTAAAGAGTACCTCCCTACGGACAGATAAAAAGGTTTTAACATTTCTATATACTAGTATGTGCACACTTATCATGGGAGTTTTCTGCAGTGCGAAACTTTACCATGGATACCAGAATCCACGTGATACAAGAGCCATACTGTGTAAATTCCTTACCTACGTGGCACACACATGCAGTCTTGTAACACATAACCTACGTGGCACACACATACAGTCTTGTAACATATTTGATGTTATTCAACCCTATATAAAGGTTCTACAACAGAACATTTAAAAATGTTTCAGTCTCTCTCTCTCTCTCTCTCTCTCCAACTGCAAGTACTATTGTGCAAAAGACAGACAGACAAACCGACCACACTTGAGCGAGAGATTGATAAAATAGGGATAAAAAACGAATCATATTGTCAGTAGCAATATTAAATCAAGGATAATAATGAGTTAGATCATCTGTAAATAACTTTCAGTGTTTGAATAATCTACTGTTTGGTCATCTTTTCAGTAGGCCATTTTGTCGTCTGGCGTACACGCCAGGGATCGATCGATACACATTATAGTGTCGTCGCTGTTAGGAGAACTGTCTGTGTAATGTTCGTACATTATTTAAACCCGCTTAGCTTTTAAATTTCAACCTTCTGTTTTGTTTACTTAATCTATGTGAACGAAAATAGACGCTCACCAACAGACAGAAGTTAAAACTTTTTGACGAGGTTCGGAATAGCCGCTGAATTACATATTGTAGCGGACAAACTCGACAGGACCTTCGTTGTACATACAATACACGACTTATGCAAGCCAATCAACTTTAATGGAAATCCATGTTTGTCAGGCATGAGATTCCGACGGCCCTGGTTTTATCTGGTTACATTTACATCGCACGGGTACATTTAAAAATCGTTACCCGCCACACATCCAAGAGGTAATAACACATACCTTTCATATATGTGTTGGGGGGATGGGTAGTGGGTAGGTGGTGGTGATAGACGAAACATACGTATAACATGTAAGCCGTATCTTTCACATACCACTTGTTGTACTACACTTTTGGTTAAAGTAAACCAGGAAGCTCGCCTTTTAAATAAGAATTATATACAGTCCGAGTGCATGTGTTTGTGTGTGTGCATGTGTGTGTGTTTGTGTGTGTATGTGTTTGTGTGTGCGTGTATATGTGTGTGTGCTTATCAAGTTGTCTCCTACTTTGAGCAGAATAATATCGTACTGTAAATTAACCTCTCGTGAGGATATTTTCGTCTGATGTATTTTTTATAACTCTAATGTATTGTAAGCTTAATAAAAATCAAGCAAGAAAAACGCTGCTGAATGATATTTTTTTTTTTTATTTCAGGGAGAAAGCCTTCCAAAAGAGTGTGTAAGTTGCTTCTAAGAGTCTCAAATGAAGCCTAATACAATGAACCATTCACAAAATGGATATTCAATTCAATTTAATGTATTGAGTACAATCAATTATGTATGGACAATGAATACAAATTAGAAGGTAAATGGCAAAATAGCTGAATGTGCCACCAAGACGAATGCTCATTTCTTAGCAATCTTCTTATATTTTTAACTTTCATTCGGCTCCCTGTAGAATGTCAATGAACGTCTTTCTCTTCAACGGTACTCTAAATGTTATCCATCAGTAAATACAACAAATATCTTCCATAATTGATTTTCTTCGACTACCAGGACACGATTGCCCTATTCGTAAATTTAAATGACTTTATATTTATAGTTTCACAGTGTAAGGAGAACAGGATGAGAAGGAACTGTATTTATATTTCGAAGTTATCCGAGTGTGGACAAACTAGAATTTTGCGAAACCATATTTTACAGTGACGATGACAACCAATGCTGTGCCATTTTCATCATGTGTCTATATGTTTTTATTTTAAATAACACATATGTCACGTGTTAAGTTTCACTCCCATATAGTTAGGATTGTATTATTTCATGAGAATGCCTGTAAAGAGTGGTTCTAATTATTTGGACTGTGCTTTCAAAGAATTATATTTGGTCATTTTTGTAATAGAGAAATCAACATCATATCACAATTAAAACACAGTCAGAAATTTAACATTTCATAGTTCAATAAGTTAGAGCTCATCCAACAAAAAGTTGATTTAGACACACATACGCACACGTGCGTCTTCTGTTAACTATTACAAATTATAAAATTATCTTTAATTTGTATGCTTCAACGCAAATTATGATTTTCCCATAGCATGTTATATTACACAGGACGAGAGTTACTATCTATATTTTATGTCAACTTGCATAATCATCTCAGTTTGTAGTTAAGTAATTTATCATGTGCCATTAATATAAGCAATGACTCACGGAAGCTTACAGCTGGAATCCTTGGTATTATCAAAGCTAACGAGACGAGTATAGTCAGAGAAAGATTGTTTGCCACTGATGGGTCTTGTTTGAATAATGTATACGATCTGTCCCGTTTTACAGAGGGGCTTCATGCAAGCACAATTTAAAATGTCAGCTGATTGCATGATAACGTCTATCAACATCCTAAAACATGACGATAATATACTGTTTCTTGTCATATCATCAGCAAGACTTCCAAATACAATATGACACACAATGATTTATACAGTCAATCCATTATAGAATAATTACATTGTGTTTAAATATGCCAGATTTATAAACGTTCTGAATGTGTAGAAACGTTCAAGTAAAATTTATTTTATATCAATTGAATTCCACCTAAAGTACATTCTTTCCGAATTTAGTTCCCACGCAATACCAGCGTGCTGGGCGATGTGGCGGGAGAAAATTAAACAATTTCATGAGAAGTGGACAACGCGGTTGCAGACAGATGCGATGTTCTAGAAGTGTGAAAAGAGGCTCACCTCCTCATTATGGTAGTAGAGATGTGAGTCATCCTTCAGAAGGACTAGCAACAAGAGCAAACAGTCATTCATCGGAAAGAAAATACCATCAATTCAGATTTCAGATGGCTCACGACGGTTTTCCTTCCCATGAAAGAAACAATGTTATTACTGATCATCATTCAGATCCTCACTATGGTAGTACAGACGTTGTTGATTGTCCAGAAAAACAGCATGACAGAGCAACAAAAACGACAAAACGGTATAGCAATTATATCGAAACTGACCTTCAGTTCAGTTCCAAGACGGCACTCCAAGGTTTCTCGTCTTATGAAAGAATGAATTTTGTGAGTAGCAATTATTCAAATACTGAGTGTGGTAACAGAGATGCATTTTGTTCTTCAGAAGAATCATTGTCTTATAGAGCCAGGAATGGACCTATTAAAAGAGACCAGTATGCCAATTCAACCGAAAACGAACACTGCTTCGGTTTCCAGATGGACCGCCATGCATTTCCATTTGATGAAATAATGAGCCACGCTATTGATCATCAACACCATATGTTTCGCGAACACGATGGCAAAAATCAAACTATTTCATTACCTGCGGTAAGGATTAAAAACCAAAGTGCTCAATTAATGCAAACAAGTACAGATGCCACGGACCAGAATTATCTGTATTGGATTTCATCTATTCTAGGATGCCTGGTGAAAAATGGAAACCGGATGGAACTAGAACAACTACAAAGACAGGTTGAAAGTGAGCATGCAACACATTATTCAAATTTTGAGAAAGAAGTTGAAAACTTTCCTAACATATTTAATATCAGTGAAAGTATTCCTGATACTGAAGCTGATGGTAATGAAGAAGAAGGCATATTAAGGGATAAATATGTCGCTGGAAAAACAGACGTGCGCCTCTGCGAGAAACACTGTTCAAATGCCGGAAGTTGCTCTTCGGAAGATTGCAATGGACTTCACATTTGTAAATTTTACATCCTGAATACTTGCTCTTTCGAACAGTGCTTATTTGGACATGATATAAGAGATCCACACAATGTTCGAGTACTTAAAATGCACTTGCTTCATGCACTCAGCCCTGAAGATATCGGATACCTAATGCGAAATATTAGAAACAGGAACGAAACTACAATGCCTACCATATGTCGTTTCTACAACGGATGGATGGGATGTTCACATAATGAATGTCAATTCTTACATCTTTGTAGATGGTTTGTCGCGGGTGATTGTAAATTCGGTTTGAAGTGCCAACGCTCACATAATTATTTTGACCAACAGCCATCACTTGTACTCAAGCGGTATGGAATTCTTGAAGAAAAGTATATGGATGACGTCAAAATATTCTTACGAGACGCAGACAGTACAATGGAAAATAAATCGAATTCTGTGGTCGAGAATGGAAAGGAATATTCAGTAGGTACAAGCCAGCTAAATCGGTTTGTAAAATTTGACCAGGGCCATCCAGCTGCGAAAAGGGAAGTCATCAATATAAAAGCAATGTAATTTCTAAAGATGAACACATTAAAAGGGATGAAAGCAAACTAGAAGAATGTGTATCTGCCAAGATTCAAAATTCCATGTCTGACCAGATTGCCACCATTGAGATATGTAAGGAAACAGAAGACGGAGCATGTGACAGTCCCAACTGGATCAAACACTGTCTTCCAATATCCAGCTGTAATGGAAAACTTGAAGTTAAAGGACTGATGCAGTTTTCCGCAGATACAAATGAAATAAATACTGCAGGCGACCGAAAAGTAGGAAAACGGTCCGCAGTAGATCTCAAGCATGAATGTCTGAACCAAAGTGATCGGTCTAAACATTTGGAAAGGCCTAGTTTTTTGGATAGGCTATCAACTACAACGACAAAAAAACAATCTGGATAGTTTCAACAACAGTCATTCTGGCAAAGAATTTGTACAAGCAATGACAACTACTGCAGTCGAGAATGGTTTCGCAATGATCCCTGTCGATGACGAATTGTTTGGCAGATCAGATCAAAGACTCTCAGTTACTGTAGCTCAGAAGCATATCAACTCAGGTGTTGCCAATGATGCACGAAACTTAGAAGTGAAGAGAATGATCGGAAAAGATAGAATGCCAATATGGATATATCGATTTATCGATACTATGACGTCTTTACCCCTGGAACCTGACCAATGTGACCACCTGGAGAAGAGTTACCAACAATTTCAGCAGACAAGAAACTGTTCAATAGAGATTTGTGGATTAAAGTAGGTTATTATTTATCAATTCACATTTCTTTATCAAATATCTTAAAAACGGAGCAGTTGTACATAACACTTGTTAAAATAGATTGCATATCGTTAGTTTAATGATAAAAAATGAGCATAAGAAGAAGAAGAAGAAGAAGAAGATGATGATGATGATGATGATGATGATGATAAAAAGGACAAAAATATAAACGTTAATGAAGCACCACTGCATATACCCGTGCTGCCAGCTTGCCACTGAGGAGTTTCCTGTGTCGGATACAGATATGAATGTATCTCCTAATGATCATGAAATATAAATGTACTTAAGGTGTGGTGATCTTTAATATGTGTGTGTGTGTGTGTGTGTGTGTGTGTGTGTGTGTGTGTGAAGTTAAGACAACAGTGAGATAAACGGTCTGTTTTGGACGTAAGTCTTATTTCTTCACTTTACATTCTTTACACCTATATATAGCCATAGCAGAAGTGGGTGTCTCAGAATCCGGTAAGTGATGATCCAGAGGTAGGTATCTCAGAAGCCGGTAAGTAATGATCCAGAGGTAGGTATCTCAGAAGCCGTAAATAATGATCCAGTTGTTGATATTATAGGGTTTAACGCCATTTTTCAGCACACGATAGGTTATACATGGCGGCCAGTATAAATGGTGGAGGAAGAACCCGGGAAAACGCCGGAAAGAACCACCGACCCACGAGAAGCTACTGGCAAGCTTTCTCACATACCCACATTGGCCGAATCCAAGACTCGAACCAACGCAGACAGAGGTGAGATGGCAGTGATCCGTACCGGAGAGCGCTTTAGACCACTCGGCCACTCGGCCACTCCAGAGGTAGGTGTCTCAGGAAAGCCGGTAAGTGATGATCCAGAGGTAGAGTGCCCGTGCCATTGGAACAATACTTAGGTGTATTATCCAATAGACCGTTATCCATTTTATGTCCCTGACTTTAATTATGGCACATGCCAGTATTTGATATACACCTAAAAAATGCTTCGGCACTGAATTGAGATTCTTAAGAAAAAAGACCAGGAATAATATTTACAAAGCAGTCGTCTTGTCCACATTAGTCATGTATACATTTACATACCCACCGCAATGAAATCTCAAATTTTCAAATCAGTATCTTCAACGATAAAATGAAGTATGCATTACGTTGCAAAGATACGTATTTATGTACAGGCACTGTGAAGAAATCCTTTTTAAAAAAAAGGACAAAAGAGATAATCATCATATTTGTTCAAGTTGCCGCCATTATTATCGTAATCATCATAATCATCGCCGTTGTTATAATGACATGTTTGGAAACACGCACCGAACCGTGACAACATAGGAATTTAGAAACCATTCCAACATTGTTCGTAAAATCTTTTTTTTCTTGTCTTAAAGTGGAATTTGTATTTTGAAAGTCTTTACAGACGAATTGTCGTTTGATTAAAATTCAACACCAATTAAAAGTAAATAACTTGAGTTTTAAACGATGATATCATTTGAAAGTAAGCCAGGGTATGCAAGTTAATCCTGCAGGTACATTGTGTTTTTGTTATGGGTTTTCTTGTTCCGCAAGTCAAACGTTTTCTTTCAGAGAAACATCTTTCAACAAAAAGAGTAACAAATAAATAAATCCATTTAAATACTTAGGATGTATTGCAAGAAGCAGGTGCTGTATTCACTTGTACTTAATTTACAGTCAGAGAATGTAGTTTGTTTATTTACAATATATTCGAATTAGCCGTTTCTACCATTTAATAAGATTTATTCTAATGAGTACAATTTTTTTTACAGACTAGACGTGGACCTGCTGACCGTGGAGGAAGCGCCGTTAATATTATCCGTACAGGTTACACATGAAAAACCATAAAATATTGAGCATAGTCAAAATTAATTTATATTGCGTCATATTTGGAAGAATAAACGTTAAAGCAAAGCCATAGCGACGGAAACCATCGAACTACAAGAGGATGGTGGTACAGTCAGAAAATCATATTCTGTCATCTCGAGATGTTAAAGGAAATATTTTCCCACAAACAAAAAAAAAGTGAAACGCAAATACAAGAAAGCAATATTAAAGAACAGGAAGTATGATGGAACTAATCAACTGATGGTTAGGAAGAAAGAAAACGATAAATGAAAGCATAAGTATTTACACTACAAGAGAGGAACGAGATACTATGGATGACCTTAGACTTTACATGAATTAGTCAATAGTAATTTAGATATTAGTTGATGACAACGTTTTGGCAAATAATTAATATAACATTCAATTTGTAATTCACTTTCAGACATGTTGTTCTTTAAAAAAAAATATGTAGATTGGTCATTTTGACAATACTATTGAATACTTATTGCTAAGATAGATTGTAATCTTTTTAGAAGTCGATTGATTTGTTTGACGGAGGTTGTTTAGTGTTGTACGAGACTGGTATACAAGCTGTTTATTTAGTGCCGAGGCTATTGGTGTAAAGTATCCTACCCAAGGACGCAGCAAGTCAGCCCACACAGGGTCATCCAATGGTCGGACTCTTTCATTTTGACCATTGAACCACCACGGATTCTGACTTCATCAGTTGTCTGGTACGGAATGCGGGATAGGGTAGGGCCCATTTACTATCCTATGTCTGCAAACCTTAAGGGGTGGGGGTCATCTACAATGAAATCTAATCTTAATTATTATGAAATAAATAATCGTAAAAAACCCATGCGTACATCGGACAAAAATGTTTATTCAATTTCATGTTGCACTTTTTCACAATAAAATATCTTTATTACCATAGGGAAATAACTCCTCAATGCATTGAAATACAAGCTGGAGTTGTCTCCTTTGGTTCATGTACACAATAGACAGTAGAAGGAAATGCTAACTATTGAAATGCTCTGAACTCACTATCTGGCATACCTCTACTTTAAAAGAATCTGCAGTTAATTAGAAGGAAATGAGGGATATTACCATTCACCAAAAAAAAAAAAAAAAAAGAAATGGGGAAAGTAACCTGAAAACACAAGTAGAGTGTAGGTTAATATTTTTCTTACAAATGAGGAGTTCCTTGTGGAAATAACTTGCAATATGCGTTGTCATCTTTGTTGCCATTTGAAACACGGAACTCTACGGATAGAGGAAACATACGGAATGACCAGTCGTCTATATTATGCCATGGAAAATTAATCACACTGCATATAGGACGAAGACTGAAGTATCTGAAATTTACATTAATGACATTGCGTATAGAAGGAAGATAGAAGTATCCCGAATGGACATTTATCACACTGAGCATAGAAAGATCGAAGTATCCCAAATGGACATTAATAACACCTGCATGCAGAAAGGATATCGAAGTATCTCAAAATTTAGTCAGCACAGCGAGTGATCGGAAACGGATTTCTAACGAGTTCATTGTTTTGCACATATTAACCAACATGCAGCCCTTATTAGTTTCGTTTATTAAAATAATATCCAGGTAATCGAAGGTTATTTTCTGTTATATTTTGTAAAATCATCGTCTTCTGCTGCTATGAGCAGTTTTAAATCAGTAGTTTGCTTTTTATATTTATTTATTTATTTATTTATTTATTTTTTGTGCACCGTCAAACATATTAAATAAAATTAAAGTTTTAAAAAGTATCCAAGCACAAACAAATTGCGACACACCCACATCTTTTCGTCCATAACGCTTTCTAGAATGCACTGTCTGCTTAAATCTTATTGTCTCACTCTTTTAATATGATGGAATCCAGCAGGGTACCCTCATCCGTCGCTCAGTCGAAACAACATGTAAACAAGCTTTGAGATTCCCAGGACGCACTGTAGTACCTACCCGTAAACAAAAAGATTAGAATGGCACTTCCAAATGTGCACATCCCTGCCATAATTAATACTAAGTTTATCAAAACAGAATTTAAAGCACTTGTTCTCACCGTCTCAAGGTCACTTCCAGTAATCTATTTGTGCCTGACCAAAAACCTAAAACATATTCTGTCTCAAAAGGTGTGCAGATCAAAGCGTAGAGATCGTCTGTACCCAGAACACGTATACATTCTGGATGGAGTGAATCTAATTATGAAAACCACAAAAACAATAAAAAGAAAGCAATGCCATTGATAGTCCACACAAGCTTTTTGCACTCAATCTGAGACGGACGATCTAGATGCATTCTGATAGTAAAACAATCATTTAAAAACACATGAGCTTGTCATGCAAAGCTTGAAACTGGTTTCTTGATGAAAGGCGAAATTGAATCTTTTCTGAACTGTTTATACACTCTGAAGCTCTCTTGAGATTTTTGCAAAGAAGAATCAGCGAATAAAATGAACACAACCAAAGAAAAACAGCTTGTCGCTCGTGCAAGCATGATTTTATTTGTCGTTGAATTATAAGCAAATTCTTGATAGTACACTGCTGCAGAAAGATATCCGTACTTTGGTCTATCAGTCATTTCCTTTATAATTCTATGCTCCACATACTGAGTGCAAGTTCCATTTAGAATTGCTTTGGAATTACATCCGATTAAGAGTGGGCAGCTGTCCATTGGAATAATCTACACTTGAAATATACATGGTGTTGGATAGTTGTGGCTTGAAAAGTCTCTAATTACTCAAACGGGGATTGATACTAATGTTCGACTTTGGCAACTCAAAGGTTAAGAAAGGCAAGACAAGATTTTATTAGCTTAGGAATACCGCCCCCGGCCTCACATGTATGTATGTATGTATGTATGTATGTATGTATACGGGAGCATTTATCCGAACTATCTCTTGTCATATGCATAGCATGTGCTCGGCCATATTGAATCCATTTGTTATACTGCAAATGTGTGATAGTGGATAATCTGTTTTAGGTCACATTGCGTGATATTTGAATCTATTTTGACTTAAAGATCTTTCCAACGATTTAGATAGGGCTTTGTAGCCTTGGCACAGCGTAAGAGTCGACGCTATTATGGTCTACGTTTGTAGAGACAGAGCTGTGTATGTCAACAACAATGGAGAAGCTTGTTTGTTCACATGAATGCCGAAAGGCTAAACGAGTTAAAGTATGCAAGTTAACAGCTTGCCAAATTGCATGCATCAACATTATACTCTGTTCAAATCCTTTTATTATGAGTATATTACACATAAATTGTCCCCACATGTGTTTAGTATGGCGACTATAAACTCCTAATTGCATGTAGATGGATCAAAGTTGGGGTTGCCGGTTGTGCTAAAGTATCGCTTTCTGTATATACCTTTAACGAAAGAAAAGAAAATATTTGGGATTTACCTTGAATGTAAAAAAAAATTTGAGCCTAATGTAAACAACTTTAAAAGTTACCTCATTTAACGGTGTGGATGAACGGACATGTAGACAGACGCGCACACCGATACCAACGTAATCGTTTTGTCGAGATGCCACCAAGGCGGGTTCAAAAATTAACAGATTCAGTGAAACAAACAGTCATCCAAATGCACAGTCTTTTATTCATGAAGCATCTTGTAATACAGTTCATTGGGACAACATTATCGATACACGTTAGACAAACCCAATGCTGATACACGTAAGACACGCCCAGTGTTGATACATGTAAGATAAGCCCATTGTTGATACATGTAAGACAAGAGCAGTGTTGATACGTGTAAGACAAGCCCAGTGTTGATAAATCTAAGACCAGCCCAGTGTTGATACATGTAAGACAGGTCCATTACTGATTCACGTAAAACAAGCACATTGCTGATGTAAGTCAAGCTCAGTGTTGATACACGTAAGACAAGCCCAGTGTTGATACACATAACACACGCCAAGTGCTCATACACGTAAGAAAAGCCCGTATTAAATTTTGTTTTGAATAGAAAGAAATACTAGTGTTTCATTTAGACCTGTAATCTCTTAAATTTTGAGACAAACCGCTCTGAACTTGTATAGAAAATTCCGATTTCAATATACTTCCTTTCTTTTTTTCTATTACAGTTTCATACGTCAGAACCCTGTATCTTCCTGGGAAATGTTAAAATAGTGCGACTCCGTGGTCTTAAACAAAGTAAAAGAAAAGAGTTAACAACAAGAAGTTTTGTGACTGTCAACAAATAAGACATTTCCCAAACATTCAAAGTGAAAACTTAAAAAGAATTTCCAGTATTGTGATATAATCCCAGATAGTCATACTCACAAAATTTTCATTAACTGTCAAAATGAAAAAAGTACCAACTGAAGCACAGCAGTATTCCAATTAAATTCCAGTATCGGAGGTATTTGTGTGCCTGTAGTCAGAAAAGTGTTAATGTGCCAATAGCCTGAAGTGTGATTATGTGCTAACAGTCGTTTGATATATCTCAAAAATATAATCCAAAAATGTTCTTGTTTGAAATCGTAGTAATTCTAAATTAATCTTCTAGTCCAAGTTCTTGTATGAAGTCATAGTAATTCCAAATTAATGTTCCAGTCCAAGTTCTTGTCTGAAATCATAGTAATTCCAAGTATATCATAAATGAGTACTTTGTATTTTTGGTGAATACTAATTTGAGTAAATAATTATACACAAATGAAATAGTGGAGACACAAAACGAGTATTCTGCCTCAGATGCTGAATGCAAGAATAAGTAATTTATCAAGTAAACAACATGATATAAAAAGGTAAGACACAAATGTGAACTAGCACGATGGTCAAAAGTTCATTCTTGAAATATTATATTTTGTCAACACTTTTAAATCTTTTACTAAAATTATGATAAAGAATATGGTAAACATCAGGTACAAATGTAAGAAGTGTTCGGCCATTCGGCCATGTACGTTTCGATGTTGGGTGGGAACAGAGCCACCACCCAACAAGATATTACTCCTAATCTGCGCGAACACTTGGGGGTACCAATATTCTCACCCCTCACACGCATATCGGGCATTCCACTCTATATATCGCGTATTGCCTAATTACTCTTCGAGTAGGAACTCAGTCACTAGATGAGGCTTCAATATCCGCACCGCAGACTACTTAGTTATGTCTGTGTTGCAGCCAGATTACGCATGCCTGTGAGAGGAAAATCTGCCCAGTTATGACTCATGGATGGTCCATAACAGCCAATAATGTGTAAGATACGCATTTAATTAGAGCAATCCATAAAGTAACAAATTTTCTCTACTATTCACATTCTACTTTGAATTTTGAGTACAGGTGATTATGTAGTTCTGAATATTAAACCATTCTGTGAGTATATGTAACTCATTTTGTTTTGGTATTCTACCTTGTTTAACAAAATACAATTACATTTTTAGGGTGGTATCGAATAGATCAAATTGGGATTTTAAGAGAACTTTACCAAAAGTGGTTGTCGGATAAATCGAAAAGAAATCCCCATACAGCCAAGCAAAGTTTTACCATTCCGCCGATGGAAACGTTGATCTCGGCTTCTTTTCCAGCGTAGTTTTCGGGCGGCCTGATCTACTCGAGACGTCTACATGCTTTAGTCCCAGGAAAATGGCTGGATACGCTGGAACGGTGTTCTTTCTCAAGCTGATGCACGCAATCGGTCTCAGTTCTCAGGTCCAGGGCCTCTGGTATGCCAGCTGGTTTTCTTCCGTATAATGTCCAGGTGGCGTCATATTTAAGCTGCCCAAACTTTGCAAAGTTGCTGTATGCATGGGGATTGCTTCTCTGAAATAATATTAATAAAAAGTCATTTATCGAAGAAAGTTGTATTCAGTCCTCGGGTACGTTAGAAATTATTAAAGTAATAGCTTTTTTGGGATAGGCGAATGACTATTGTGAACTTAAGGTCGCTGGGCTTTCGATACCTGGTTTCCGTCTTAAACATTTTACATGTACGATTTAGTCTCACGCTACTGCCTTGAGTCAGGAGCGTAGAAAAGAGAAGAAAATTCCATACGATAAAAAAAATTTATGAAAGGAAAAAAAATGAGAAGTAAGGAAATGGAAAAACAAAAGGAAAGTTGCTGCATGAACGCTTACGATGATGAGAGCCAGAGTGGCGCACGAAATGTAAGGAATACGTCAAGGCATTTTGTTTCGGGTCATTTTATCGCCATCGTTTGTAATTATCTTGCATGTGCCCTATTACATTTTACAGATTGACTATCTACCTCCCATGCAAAAAATGTAGTTTCTGCAAACGTTTTTCTTTGCCGTACGAAATGTTCCTACTGATATCTTTGTGAAACATACTTACGAAATATGATACGATTTTCATAGGCTTAAAACTTACGAATATTCTATGCGTAAAGTTACAATACGTCGTAAAACGGGGCCCACGTCTGGTGCGAAGTAAGTTGAATGGAAGCGTCGTGGTAGAACAATAAAAACAAACGAGGCACTATGTGTAAAAATGATGCATCACATGACAGCCAGAACGTATCCAGGAAGATGCTTGTCATGTGTATAGCTTACATAAAGAGCAATGTGCACCTAAATATAGGACAGAAAATTTGCAAATGAGATGCAGCCCATCCTGTGTGGTAAGATGTTTCTTTCCTATGTAATCCACAGAGGAGAGGATATATGTGGTAGGGTGGTAATTTTAAAAATGTGTAAATAAGTAATTACGTAGCTAAAAAAAATATTTCGGTGGGGGGAGGGTACGCGCCAGCACCTTATCCAATGTTTTGCGTGTATGACCATGAAAGGTGCTATATATATATATATATATATATATATATATATATATATATATATATATATATATATATATGTGTGTGTGTGTGTGTGTGTGTGTGTGTGTGTGTCAGTAGTGTGGACCAGTGGGCGAATGGGCCAGTGAGTTTAGAAGAAAAGAACAGGAATGGTGAAGATCAGTGGCTATACACTCAGGGTTTTTAGTAATATGTTGGCGACTATTGGCTTAGGTTGTATAGTGATTATTGTTTTGTATTTGCTGCAGACATTCGGTGACCAGTAGTCTCTACTTTTTCTTAGTAATATTTTGGCAACCAGTGGCCTTGGTTCTTTATTCCAACTGGCTAATCAGTGGCCTTAATAAATTTTTCCTAAACTCAATACAAAATAGGTCAAATAAATCAACTGGTTGAAACATGAATTTAAATAGTGTTTAAAGCTAAATAGTTACAATTAATATGCCATATGGTGGCAACAGTAATCTAAAAGTCTTACAAAATAGCAATTAAAAACTGTTGTAAAATCTCCTGAAAATCCATTCTACAATGTCTTTTTCTGGAAGAATGTTTTTCTATTAGCTGAAAATTACATAACTGATCTCTGAGCAAAGTGTTCATTGCTACCTGAGAGAACAGGACAAATATTTACGTGGAATTCTCAAACGGTTTAAGGACAGTAAAAAGGGAGAGACGTAATTTGTTTCTGCAAATCAGTGTTTTGTCTGCTTGTTTGTTTATTTTTTGCGCATATTAAATTTGATTTAAGGCCAAAGAAGGAGTACTAGCTATACCGAATAAAACAAAGAAGAATCAAAATAGACCAAATGTATTCATAGCAGTTGAAGACAACGAAATACTAAATTATAACAAACAAAACAGGATACTGGAACATTATATTTTTAAAAAATGATATGGGGTGGACTTGTTTTAACTTGTGCAAAAGATATCAGATGGACCAATTAGACTCATTAGCTTTTATTCCGATCACATGCTCTGTTGGTTGAAGCTTTTGATACTTTGACCTTCTATATTCAGTGTGATTATTATCTATTTAGTTACTTAACAATTCCACACTACTGACGATCTCTCATCCCATCTGTGTATTCCGTAGATTCTCCCTATTTCCAACGGTCACATCAGACACGATGCCACGTGTTTTGTGTCATTTAAGCAAACACTAGTGTGTAGGCTTAAATATAACGTGCAGAGTATTTAGGTTGCTTTCCTTTATATCGGTTTTTGTTTTAATTGCAGATGGCAATTTCGCTCATTTTCATCTGATTTGTTGCATATTATTTGTAAGTTCTAGTATGCCAGGATTAGAAAGCACAATACACAATCATTGAAAACGCGTGAATGCGCAATGGAATACGTTCCAGGTTGTATATGAACCAAGAGATACAACTCCAATTTTCAGTTTGCTGTTTAGTGGAGTTATTTTGTTATGATAATAAATCAGTTGTAACATCACACCTATTACAAGCCTTCTAATAGTATTAATTTTAAAATAACAACACAAACACAAATAGTGGAATAACCTGCTACTTTACGGGGAAACCCAATAATTTAGAACCGTCAATACCGGGAGACGAGACCACACCAAGATTACAGGGCGGGCCAGTTATCATTTGTTTCCGAAGGTTACCAGTACACCTAGATCCCAGGGATGGACAAGACAAGATATAGGTTTTGTATCTGGTTACCCAATTCTGCCCAAACGTATGCTTCCTCAGTTACTCTTTTACAGTCCTAAACAGGTAAGCTAACTTGCCTCTAAATGAAGGAGCAGATCAGCCGTTAGTAGTAAGGTGGGATACATTAGCGACAATGGGAATTAGCATTACAGAGACCCCTGGGTCAGATTAGCGACAATGGAAATTTAACATAGCGAAAAATCGTGGGTCAGATTAGCGACAAGGGAAATTAACATGGGGAATAAATCGTGGGTCACTCTAGCGACAAGGGGAATTTAACATGGAACTATAGTGTGGGTCTGTCTAGCGACAAGGGGAAATTAACATGGGGAATAGAGTTTGGGCTTGTCTAGGGACAATGGGAAATTTAACATGGGGAATAGATCGTGGGATTGTCCCTAGACAATGGGAAATTTAACATTACGGAAACCCCTGGGGGATATAGCCTTAAGGGAATTTAACATATGGAAATTGAACATGGTGGATCTGTATAGCGTCAAGGGGAATTGAACATGGTGGGACTATCTAGGGACAATGATGGTAGAGGGTCAAACACAACAGAGACAGAAACATACAAACACTAGTACAAGCGTGGGATTTATATATAAAGCGTTACCAAGACCTGAAATCTTGCTGGGGTGTTCAAAAATTTGCATAATTGTAATGATGCTATAAATAGCTATAATCAAGGAAATGCTCAACGACAAAATGGATGTGACTAAAATTAACGTTAAAATGACGAAATTGTCCCAGAATTTAAAGGAAAATAAACATATCCCCGAAAATTAAGTTACAATGGTTTAGACTAAAATGGATAAAATTAGTAACTACTTACAATATCAACTTCTGTGACGATCGTGGATAAATACCTATGTATCTATAATCAGCTGAAATTCCTATGAAATCCCACTATCTATTTATAGCTCCAACTTGTGGGTTTTTCCTTTGGAAAATCCCACTATCCTTTTATAGCCTCAGCTTGAGTGACGTTCCTGTTTATGAATTCTAGTATATATGTATAGCTACAAAATGTGGAAATCCCCAAGTCGATATTTATAGTCTCAAAATTTCCAGCGTCAGTGACGTCACTGTACTGAACACTAGGGGATAAATGGCAACAGTGTTGCAAGTGGCTGACCTGAATACGCGCTACTGTAGGTAGGTAGGTAGAGTGTATCTGATAGGGATAAAGTGAGTTTTATAGGGACAAACAGAGACCAATACACACACACACACACACAACATACGCGCGCAGACACACTCACACACACACACTGAGGGAAGAGGAAAAAACAAACCCCAAATATACTATCCACACTCGGGAGGAAGAAAAAAAACAACCAAATATACGATCTACACAACGTACGCGAACAAACACACACACAGAGGGAAGAGGAAAAAACAAACCCCAAATATACTATCAACACAGAAGGGAGATAATACAAACCCCAAATAAACTATCCACACAAACGTACGCGAACGCATACAAACCCCAAATATACTATCAACACAGAAGGGAGATAATACAAACCCCAAATAAACTATCCACACAAACGTACGCGAACGCATACAAACCCCAAATATACTATCAACACAGAAGGGAGATAATACAAACCCCAAATAAACTATCCACACAAACGTACGCGAACGCATACAAACCCCAAATATACTATCAACACAGAAGGAGATAATACAAACCCCAAATAAACTATCCACACAAACGTACGCGAACGCATACAAACCCAAAAATATACTATCCACACAACGTCGCTAACGCATACAAACTCCAAATATGCTATCCACACTCGGGAGGAAGAAGTAAAAACAACCAAATATACGATCTACACAACGTACGCGAACACACACACACACACACACACACAGAGGGAAGAGGAACAAACAAACCCCAAATATACTATCAACACAGAAGGGAGATAATACAAACCCCAAATAAACTATCCACACAAACGTACGCGAACGCATGCAAACCCCAAATACACTATCGACACAGAAGGGAGATAATACAAACCCCAAATAAACTATCCACACAAACGTACGCGAACGCATACAAACCCCAGATATACTATCCACACAACGTCGCGAACGCATACAAACCGTAAATATACTATCCACACTCGGGAGGAAGAAGAAGAAAAACAACCAAATATGCGATCTACACAACGTACGCGAACACACACACACACACACACACGCACACCACAGAGGGAAGAAGAAGAAAACCATTATACACTATCCACACGCAGTGAAGAAATAACCCTTTATATATATACTATCAACAGAGAGTGAAGAAAATAACCCATTATATTCCATCAACACAGAGTGAAGAAGAAAAAGTTTTTTAAAAGCACCTAAGCCCTCACCTGCAATGACCAACTCTGCCAAACACCTACACCCCACCCACTCCCACTCCCAACACTACAAAACCCATTTAACCCGTTATTTTATGGCAGCAGTGTGTGATTTAGGAAACATCAAGACACAAAATGATGGACGAATAGACTGACTATTGTTTACGGACTTGCATGCCTAAAGAGCGTGCGTGAAGGAAAACATCCTTCCATTTCAATTCTAACTAAAACATGATCCAGAGGGATAGAGAGAGGTGAAAGAGCACAATTTCATAAAGTGTGAGTAAAAACAAAACACGCCATCCTTATTATGCAATGTCAAGACCAAGAGACACTTACGTTTTCTTTCTGGTCTATTCTCTTTTAGAAGGTAGTATGAAATTTCACATCAGGGCCAACGCATCGGCTCACATTGTCAATTTTTCCATTTCCATGTTTTTACTGGCACAAGTTCTTCATCATCTTCAATTTCTTCTTCTTCTGAATCCCTCTTCTCTGTTTCGTCTTGTTTTTGTTTCTTCTCTTTTCTCGTAGGGCACTCTGAATTCCAGTGTCCTTTCTCCTGACAACGATATTAGGTATCTTGACTTTTGTCTCTCTTTCTTAGACGAAGCAGGTATTCTGGAGACAAATACCCATTTACCTTTGCAGATATAGCAAACTTCATTAGCACTTACACACTTTCGTATGACTCTCATCAAATCAACGACCAAAAGAGTAAGTTTTGTTGCCACTTTCGCATGTGAATTATGCTTTCGTATGACTTTTAGCAAATATTTGACCAGCAGGTCGATCTGTGCTGACTCTTCCATCTTCTTGATCGTTTGAGAGCGGAATGAATACTCTGACGCTAAGACACTCTCCTTATATACATGGACCTGCTGCGTATGAAACCTAGTCAAATGTAATTTTGCAATAAGATGAAACGATTTCATTGAGGAAGTAAAAAGCAATGATGTACCGTATCGCCTCACACAAAACCTGAAGTTTTAGTTCAAATCCGTGTCAGCGATTTCGAAGACGACATAACTGAGCTTTAATCAATGCTCTTCAATAATGCCACAAAACCACGAGTCCTGATTCACGCCAAAAGAAATTTCGTTCGGTCCATAAAAAATAGTATCACATCTGAGAAACGCAAAAACGAACTTCCAGAAAACTGAGAACGACGGCTTACACCTACAACGTAAATGTGTGAGTTCAAGTAGTGCGTAAAACTTAGTCAAATTAGATTTTTATAGTCAAGACGAAACGATCTCTTTTCGAACAAGAAAGCAGACACCAAGCGACAATGGCGATCCGTGTCACACAACACTTTTCAAAATGTATATTATCAGAGGTTTGTTCTAGCGATCTGCACGGTTAAATTAAATGTTGATGTATTTTGCAATAAGACGGACACAATTTCCATGGGATCGCCCATGGTACAATTGTTCGTGCATTAGTTTAATTTTTAAAAATATTTTTTTTATATAAATCGCCTATAGGATAGACCCAGTAAAGCATGGCCATTCTCGTCACTGTCTGAATAGCTACTCAAGTCAATTCGAAGCGAACGCGTAAGAAAATAAGTATAGCCAATGAAATGGCTTACAACGGGTGATGCATTGTTTTGTTCTAGGGCTGTGTGGCATAATAATCCCTATGGTCTTGCGTTGTTACCATTACAGTGCAGACAGACTGAAATGTGAACTTACAAGCCCTCTTTGTGTGTGTTGTACCATTTCCTCTTACCACATCAAAATACTTAGCGTCACAGTATTGGTTCGCGTTTTCAAGCTGACCATTTTTTTATATCTCACTTAAACATTTCGACATAAACACTCACATCGGTAGAGTCAGAACAGACGTGTTACAGTATTGAGGGGCATGTTATCTTTTCTTTTTCAAACTAATAAATTTGGGGTTTGTATGAAGTAAAGAACCGAAAGTACAGTGAAACTCAAGGATGATGACCCAATCTGTCTGTCTATTGATGCGTGTATTTACTTAAGAAGAAATATGACCTTTAAAACACAAAGAGATACGGCAAGCATGATTAGATTAAACACAACGATGTTTTCCTTCACGCCCGTGTAATTTAGAGTTTCAATCGTCTTTGAAGACAAACTTGGTCTCCTTTTGTAGGGCTTGAAATAAAAAAAAAAAAACTGAAAAATCTTAAGCACTTTGCTATAGATAATTTCATCAACAGACCAAACAACATAAATACCGTTACAACAATAGAAAGCCTTAAATCTTCTATCAAAAAGAAATGCATGAAACAAATTAAAGATTAACGATAACTAACCAATGAAACCGAATTTAACAAAGGCAATGACATGTGAAGAAATGCCTCTCACTTTGGAAAGGTAGGCGAATGTACTCTGTCATGCACCGTCAACTTGAAAAAAATTATAAACAGAGAGAAACCTGAATTCAAAATTCAGTTGTTTCTTTTTCTTCAAAATTATTTCGTTTCTTTTTTCTTTTTTCTTTTTTTGGAACAAATCTAAGCACTAATATAGAGTGGAAAAGGGAAAATGCACATACAAGCTTTGATATTTCTGAAAAAAGGAGGGGATATTCCTAACGTTCATAACCACCTATATATGCTTGGACTTGTCTGTGACTTATCCACAAAACAAGATATTCATATTTCTGGTCAAGCTGCAAGTGTGTGCGTGTTTTTGAAAATGGTAAAAATTGGATATACAATTTTCTCGTGACACTTATAAAGTGAAGAGTCTGTGCAAGTGTCAAAAGCCAAAGTCATATAAGTTTTTTATTTTGTACGGCTTGTAAAGATTTCTACTTTAGAAGATGTGAAGTATCACAAGTTATTATCACAAACAGAAGTGGAACATAGGGGCTTGCAAGAAAGAAAATAACCCAGACAGTTGGTGTCATCAAGAGTGCTAGAGACGGTACCCGAACTTGCTTGCCTGCTTACTTGAATTAAAGTGATTTTCGCTCTAATGGAGCATGTATCACTGGTTTAATAACGCACCGCGTGATTTTTAATTACTCCTGGGGAAGGAAAGAGAGCCTCATCCCCCTGGCTTTTATGTACTCACAGACTATTTTTAAATTTAGCCACTCAGGTGTAGGACTAACTAGTCCTTAACAACCTGACTGAAAGACTTTAAACATGAGTGGGAATTGTCTCACCACACACTCATTTTTCTGTCCGAGCGTGGTAAAGGAGGAAAAAGGTGCTCAGCAAGACAGCCATGGATGTTAAGTACTCACCAAAACGCTAGCCCGTACTTATTTCAAATCAAGTCCCGTTTTTGCTAATGGACAATAAAAGGTACCAATAATGTGTTAACCACCTGTGCAATTAGTTCAAATCTAACGAGTCTGTTAAATTTCCTACTTCTTAACATATCTGTCTAATATTAGTACTTAGTGTACATAAAAATAGCCATACTGATCTTATTTTAAATTATTATGTCTAAGCGACATATACCAATTTGGTCACTGTTAGGTTTAAAAAGTTAAGTTTGTTGTGGTGTTCCAATGGGTCAAGTTTGTTTCGAGAATAGTTTAGTCAAGGAGGGATACCAAGCCAAATATGGTTCCCTATTTAATAAAAAGCAATCTTTTGGAGCCCTAAAAAAAGTCTGTTTTTTCTGTTAGAAGGTAACACGTCTCTCTTTTGCTTTCACGTTCTTTCCCGCACTCCTAGTCTCATGATTCTTGATATCAGGAAATGCGTAGCCATGATGGGCGGTAATGTAAGCAGCGGTTTCTACCAGTTGACTGAGGGGGTATCCAGTGTAGGCTTGTCTGTAGAATTGGGGAAGAACTCTGACCCCTAATCCCCATTGAGAAGGTCTTGGTTTAAAGGTGTCTAGAGATTTGTAGGCAACGTATTGTATGGCTGTAATAAACTGCCCTGCTATGTTGACGTCATACAATGCTTGATCTAGCCCCATTTCGGTGTACTTCTCAACGAGGGTCAGCGTCCCCCTCCTCCTCAACCGCCTCAATTTCCTCTTCTGGTTCTGATACTAATTCTTCAGTTGAGGTAGATAGTTTCAAATCCGCTGCTATGGTGTCTGTCGCTGTTATTGTTGTTGTAGTTGTTCTTTCAGCTGAGATTGCCTGTAGTATCGGAGTGAGAAAAGAACGTAGTGCCTCCGACAATTACATTTGAGTTTGCCATACCGTTTGTGTAACATAATTGGAACATTGTTTTGCCACCACTCTTTCCGGGACGGGTTGTTTGTTAGGTATAGTTGGCTGTTGACTAGCTGTTATTTGTGTTCTCGAGGTGGGTGGATGCTAACTGGCTAGGTCTGCATTTCTTGCTACCGCTGCTGTTGCGTATATTTCTTCCCTCCACACCGAGTTCTGGACCTAATTCTTTAAATTTCGTTGTACCCGAACTTACATTATCCATATTATCACCAACAAAAGAAAACAAAACGCACAGACCTAAAAGAAACACTCATTCACCTTTTACAGAACATTACTATTTTTAAAATTTTGATAAGCGACGGAAACGAACAACTTAGAGTCACACTTTCTAACCAAGATAAAGAAATCATGTGCTGATAGACTCACTTCTGTATTTTTTCTTCTAACTGACTAACGTATCATAGGCAATGGAATGTGATTTCTTTTCGAGAGTATGGGGTAGCCCTGAAATTTTTTTTTTGGGAAGTTGAAGCTATGGCGATCGCTTAGGTTATAAGATGACGGCCTCCTCTGACGACAGGCTTTCTCACAGGATAAGGTCTGCTTCATGGGAAAGAGAAGAAGAACTCTTTGGTGTCGATAAAACTGTTAACAAAGCCTCTGCCAGGTTCATGCTGCTGCTGCTGTTGCTGCTCTCTCTGCTGTTTATGAAGTCTGTACTTCTCCGTCCATTCTTCTTTCTCCTTCTTGAATTCCTCCTTGAAGAGCTTTTCTTTCAGGTCTTCAGTGACTTTCAACATTATGATATTGTCTATCTCTTCAGGTCTCGGTATCAGACTTGTCATGACCCTATGCAAATTCACATAGGCTTCGTTCAACTTGGCTTATCTTGAGCACATCTTCGTAGGAAGATGAGTCGACAATGGATGGACAGACTGGAGACACAACACAACACAACATTTTTGAATGCAAAATTGTTGTGTTGTGTTGTGTCTCCAGTCTGTCCATCCATTGTCGACTCATCTTCCTATGAAGATGTGCTCAAGATAAGCCAAGTTGAACGAAGCCTATGTGAATTTGCATAGGGTCATGACAAGTCTGATACCGAGACCTGAAGAGATAGACAATATCATAATGTTGAAAGTCACTGAAGACCTGAAAGAAGAGCTCTTCAAGGAGGAATTCAAGAAGGAGAAAGAAGAATGGACGGAGAAGTACAGACTTCATAAACAGCAGAGAGAGCAGCAACAGCAGCAGCAGCATGAACCTGGCAGAGGCTTTGTTAACAGTTTTATCGACACCAAAGAGTTCTTCTTCTCTTTCCCATGAAGCAGACCTTATCCTGTGAGAAAGCCTGTCGTCAGAGGAGGCCGTCATCTTATAACCTAAGCGATCGCCATAGCTTCAACTTCCCAAAAAAAAAATTTCAGGGCTACCCCATACTCTCGAAAAGAAATCACATTCCATTGCCTATGATACGTTAGTCAGTTAGAAGAAAAAATACAGAAGTGAGTCTATCAGCACATGATTTCTTTATCTTGGTTAGAAAGTGTGACTCTAAGTTGTTCGTTTCCGTCGCTTATCAAAATTTTAAAAATAGTAATGTTCTGTAAAAGGTGAATGAGTGTTTCTTTTAGGTCTGTGCGTTTTGTTTTCTTTTGTTGGTGATAATATGGATAATGTAAGTTCGGGTACAACGAAATTTAAAGAATTAGGTCCAGAACTCGGTGTGGAGGGAAGAAATATACGCAACAGCAGCGGGAGCAAGAAATGCAGACCTAGCCAGTTAGCACTCCACCCACCTCGAGAACACAAATAACAGCTAGTCAACAGCCAACTATACCTAACAAACAACCCGTCCCGGAAAGAGTGGTGGCAAAACAATGTTCCAATTATGTTACACAAACGGTATGGCAAACTCAAATGTAATTATCGGAGGCACTACGTTCTTTTCTCACTCCGATACTACAGGCAATCTCAGCTGAAAGAACAACTACAACAACAATAACAGCGACAGACACCATAGCAGCGGATTTGAAACTATCTACCTCAACTGAAGAATTAGTATCAGAACCAGAAGAGGAAATTGAGGCGGTTGAGGAGGAGGGGGACGCTGACCCTCGTTGAGAAGTACACCGAAATGGGGCTAGATCAAGCATTGTATGACGTCAACATAGCAGGGCAGTTTATTACAGCCATACAATACGTTGCCTACAAATCTCTAGACACCTTTAAACCAAGACCTTCTCAATGGGGATTAGGGGTCAGAGTTCTTCCCCAATTCTACAGACAAGCCTACACTGGATACCCCCTCAGTCAACTGGTAGAAACCGCTGCTTACATTACCGCCCATCATGGCTACGCATTTCCTGATATCAAGAATCATGAGACTAGGAGTGCGGGAAAGAACGTGAAAGCAAAAGAGAGACGTGTTACCTTCTAACAGAAAAAAACAGACTTTTTTTAGGGCTCCAAAAGATTGCTTTTTATTAAATAGGGAACCATATTTGGCTTGGTATCCCTCCTTGACTAAACTATTCTCGAAACAAACTTGACCCATTGGAACACCACAACAAACTTAACTTTTTAAACCTAACAGTGACCAAACTGGTATATGTCGCTTAGACATAATAATTTAAAATAAGATCAGTATGGCTATTTTTATGTACACTAAGTACTAATATTAGACAGATATGTTAGGAAGTAGGAAATTTAACAGACTCGTTAGATTTGAACTAATTGCACAGGTGGTTAACACATTATTGGTACCTTTTATTGTCCATTAGCAAAAACGGGACTTGATTTGAAATAAGTACGGGCTAGCGTTTTGGTGAGTACTTAACATCCATGGCTGTCTTGCTGAGCACCTTTTTCCTCCTTTACCACGCTCGGACAGAAAAATGAGTGTGTGGTGAGACAATTCCCACTCATGTTTAAAGTCTTTCAGTCAGGTTGTTAAGGACTAGTTAGTCCTACACCTGAGTGGCTAAATTTAAAAATAGTCTGTGAGTACATAAAAGCCTGGGGGATGAGGCTCTCTTTCCTTCCCCAGGAGTAATTAAAAATCACGCGGTGCGTTATTAAACCAGTGATACATGCTCCATTAGAGCGAAAATCACTTTAATTCAAGTAAGCAGGCAAGCAAGTTCGGGTACCGTCTCTAGCACTCTTGATGACACCAACTGTCTGGGTTATTTTCTTTCTTGCAAGCCCCTATGTTCCACTTCTGTTTGTGATAATAACTTGTGATACTTCACATCTTCTAAAGTAGAAATCTTTACAAGCCGTACAAAATAAAAAACTTATATGACTTTGGCTTTTGACACTTGCACAGACTCTTCACTTTATAAGTGTCACGAGAAAATTGTATATCCAATTTTTACCATTTTCAAAAACACGCACACACTTGCAGCTTGACCAGAAATATGAATATCTTGTTTTGTGGATAAGTCACAGACAAGTCCAAGCATATATAGGTGGTTATGAACGTTAGGAATATCCCCTCCTTTTTTCAGAAATATCAAAGCTTGTATGTGCATTTTCCCTTTTCCACTCTATATTAGTGCTTAGATTTGTTCCAAAAAAAGAAAAAAGAAAAAAGAAACGAAATAATTTTGAAGAAAAAGAAACAACTGAATTTTGAATTCAGGTTTCTCTCTGTTTATAATTTTTTTCAAGTTGACGGTGCATGACAGAGTACATTCGCCTACCTTTCCAAAGTGAGAGGCATTTCTTCACATGTCATTGCCTTTGTTAAATTCGGTTTCATTGGTTAGTTATCGTTAATCTTTAATTTGTTTCATGCATTTCTTTTTGATAGAAGATTTAAGGCTTTCTATTGTTGTAACGGTATTTATGTTGTTTGGTCTGTTGATGAAATTATCTATAGCAAAGTGCTTAAGATTTTTCAGTTTTTTTTTTTTTTATTTCAAGCCCTACAAAAGGAGACCAAGTTTGTCTTCAAAGACGATTGAAACGCTAAATTACACGGGCGTGAAGGAAAACATCGTTGTGTTTAATCTAATCATGCTTGCCGTATCTCTTTGTGTTTTAGAGGTCATATTTCTTCTTAAGTAAATACACGCATCATTAGACAGACAGATTGGGTCATCATCCTTGAGTTTCACTGTACTTTCGGTTCTTTACTTCATACAAACCCCAAATTTATTAGCTTGAAAAAGAAAAGATAACATGCCCCTCAATACTGTAACACGTCTGTTCTGACTCTACCGATGTGAGTGTTTATGTCGAAATGTTTAAGTGAGATATAAAAAAATGGTCAGCTTGAAAACGCGAACCAATACTGTGACGCTCAGTATTTTGATGTGGTAAGAGGAAATGGTACAACACACACAAAGAGGGCTTGTAAGTTCACATTTCAGTCTGTCTGCACTGTAATGGTAACAACGCAAGAACATAGGGATTATTATGCCACACAGCCCTAGAACAAAACAATGCATCACCCGTTGTAAGCCATTTCATTGGCTATACTTATTTTCTTACCGCGTTCGCTTCGAATTGACTTGAGTAGCTATTCAGACAGTGACGAGAATGGCCATGCTTTACTGGGTCTATCCTATAGGCGATTTATATAAAAAAAATATTTTTAAAAATTAAACTAATGCACGAACAATTGTACCATGGGCGATCCCATGGAAATTGTGTCCGTCTTATTGCAAAATACATCAACATTTAATTTAACCGTGCAGATCGCTAGAACAAACCTCTGATAATATACATTTTGAAAAGTGTTGTGTGACACGGATCGCCATTGTCGCTTGGTGTCTGCTTTCTTGTTCGAAAAGAGATCGTTTCGTCTTGACTATAAAAATCTAATTTGACTAAGTTTTACGCACTACTTGAATTCACACATTTACGTTGTAGGTGTAAGCCGTCGTTCTCAGTTTTCTGGAAGTTCGTTTTTGCGTTTCTCAGATGTGATACTATTTTTTATGGACCGAACGAAATTTCTTTTGGCGTGAATCAGGACTCGTGGTTTTGTGGCATAATTGAAGAGCATTGATTAAAGCTCAGTTATGTCGTCTTCGAAATCGCTGACACGGATTTGAACTGAAACTTCAGGTTTTGTGTGAGGCGATACGGTACATCATTGCTTTTTACTTCCTCAATGAAATCGTTTCATCTTATTGCAAAATTACATTTGACTAGGTTTCATACGCAGCAGGTCCATGTATATAAGGAGAGTGTCTTAGCGTCAGAGTATTCATTCCGCTCTCAAACGATCAAGAAGATGGAAGAGTCAGCACAGATCGACCTGCTGGTCAAATATTTGCTAAAAGTCATACGAAAGCATAATTCACATGCGAAAGTGGCAACAAAACTTACTCTTTTGGTCGTTGATTTGATGAGAGTCATACGAAAGTGTGTAAGTGCTAATGAAGTTTGCTATATCTGCAAAGGTAAATGGGTATTTGTCTCCAGAATACCTGCTTCGTCTAAGAAAGAGAGACAAAAGTCAAGATACCTAATATCGTTGTCAGGAGAAAGGACACTGGAATTCAGAGTGCCCTACGAGAAAAGAGAAGAAACAAAAACAAGACGAAACAGAGAAGAGGGATTCAGAAGAAGAAGAAATTGAAGATGATGAAGAACTTGTGCCAGTAAAAACATGGAAATGGAAAAATTGACAATGTGAGCCGATGCGTTGGCCCTGATGTGAAATTTCATACTACCTTCTAAAAGAGAATAGACCAGAAAGAAAACGTAAGTGTCTCTTGGTCTTGACATTGCATAATAAGGATGGCGTGTTTTGTTTTTACTCACACTTTATGAAATTGTGCTCTTTCACCTCTCTCTATCCCTCTGGATCATGTTTTAGTTAGAATTGAAATGGAAGGATGTTTTCCTTCACGCACGCTCTTTAGGCATGCAAGTCCGTAAACAATAGTCAGTCTATTCGTCCATCATTTTGTGTCTTGATGTTTCCTAAATCACACACTGCTGCCATAAAATAACGGGTTAAATGGGTTTTGTAGTGTTGGGAGTGGGAGTGGGTGGGGTGTAGGTGTTTGGCAGAGTTGGTCATTGCAGGTGAGGGCTTAGGTGCCTTTAAAAAACTTTTTCTTCTTCACTCTGTGTTGATGGAATATAATGGGTTATTTTCTTCACTCTCTGTTGATAGTATATATATAAAGGGTTATTTCTTCACTGCGTGTGGATAGTGTATAATGGTTTTCTTCTTCTTCCCTCTGTGGTGTGCGTGTGTGTGTGTGTGTGTGTGTGTGTGTGTGTGTGTGTGTGTGTGTGTGTGTTCGCGTACGTTGTGTAGATCGCATATTTGGTTGTTTTTCTTCTTCTTCCTCCCGAGTGTGGATAGTATATTTGCGGTTTGTATGCGTTCGCGACGTTGTGTGGATAGTATATCTGGGGTTTGTATGCGTTCGCGTACGTTTGTGTGGATAGTTTATTTGGGGTTTGTATTATCTCCCTTCTGTGTTGATAGTGTATTTGGGGTTTGTATGCGTTCGCGTACGTTTGTGTGGATAGTTTATTTGGGGTTTGTATTATCTCCCTTCTGTGTTGATAGTATATTTGGGGTTTGTTTTTTCCTCTTCCCTCTGTGTGTGTGTGTGTGTGTGTGTGTGTGTGTGTGTTCGCGTACGTTGTGTAGATTGTATATTTGGTTGCTTTTTCTTCTTCCTCCCGAGTGTGGATAGCATATTTGGAGTTTGTATGCGTTAGCGACGATGTGTGGATAGTATATTTTGGGTTTGTATGCGTTCGCGTACGTTTGTGTGGATAGTTTATTTGGGGTTTGCATTATCTCCTTCTGTGTTGATAGTATATTTGGGGTTTGTATGCGTTCGCGTACGTTTGTGTCAATAGTTTATTTGGGGTTTGTATTATCTCCCTTCTGTGTTGATAGCATATTTGGGGTTTGTATGCGTTCGCGTACGTTTGTGTGGATAGTTTATTTGGGGTTTGTATTATCTCCCTTCTGTGTTGATAGTATATGTGGGGTTTGTATGCGTTCGCGTACGTTTGTGTGGATAGTTCATTTGGGGTTTGTATTATCTCCCTTCTGTGTTGATTGTATATTTAGGGTTTGTTTTTTCCTCTTCCCTCTGTTTGTGTGTGTTTGCGTACGTTGTGTAGATCGTATATTTGGTTGTTTTTTTTCTTCCTCCCGAGTGTTGATAGTATATTTGGGGTTTGTTTTTTCCTCTTCCCTCTGTGTGTGTGTGTGAGTGTGTCTGCGCGCGTATGTTGTGTGTGTGTGTGTATTGGTCTCTGTTTTTCCCTATAAAACTCACTTTATCCCTATCAGATACACTCTACCTACCTACCTACAGTAGCGCGTATTCAGGTCAGCCACTTGCAACACTGTTGCCATTTATCCCCTAGTGTTCAGTACAGTGACGTCACTGACTATAAATATCGACTTGGGGATTTCCACATTTTGTAGCTATACATATATACTAGAATTCATAAACAGGAACGTCACTCAAGCTGAGGCTATAAAAAGATAGTAGGATTTTCCAAAGGAAAAACCCACAAGTTGGAGCTATAAATAGATAGTGGAATTTCATAGGAATTTCAGCTGATTATAGATACATAGGTATTTATCCACGATCGTCACAGAAGTTGATATTGTAAGTAGTTACTAATTTTATCCATTTTAGTCTAAACCATTGTAACTTAATTTTCGGGGATATGTTTATTTTCCTTTAAATTCTGGGACAATTTCGTCATTTTAACGTTACTTTTAGTCGCATCCATTTTGTCGTTGAGCATTTCCTTGATTATAGCTATTTATAGCATCATTACAATTATGCAAATTTTTGAACACCCCAGCAAGATTTCAGGTCTTGGTAACGCTTTATATATAAATCCCACGCTTGTACTAGTGTTTGTATGTTTCTGTCTCTGTTGTGTTTGACCCTCTACCATCATTGTCCCTAGATAGTCCCACCATGTTCAATTCCCCTTGACGCTATACAGATCCACCATGTTCAATTTCCATATGTTAAATTCCCTTGAGGCTATATCCCCCAGGGGTTTCCGTAATGTTAAATTTCCCATTGTCCCTAGACAGTCCCACGATCTATTCCCCATGTTAAATTTCCCATTGTCCCTAGACAAGCCCAAACTCTATTCCCCGTGTTAATTTCCCCTTGTCGCTAGACAGACCCACACTATAGTTCCATGTTAAATTCCCCTTGTCGCTAGAGTGACCCACGATTTATTCCCCATGTTAATTTCCCTTGTCGCTAATCTGACCCACGATTTTTCGCCATGTTAAATTTCCATTGTCGCTAATCTGACCCAGGGGTCTCTGTAATGCTAATTCCCATTGTCGCTAATGTATCCCACCTTACTACTGCCGTTTGTATTTAAACCTGTAAAATATAATTAATCCAATAAATTGAACTTTTGGCCTGTTACAGTCCCTATAGTTAACTGTATAATTTAATCCCATATTTTAACATGTGAAAAATACATCTTTTATTATCACCTGTGAAAATAAAAGATGTCCCGTTATGCCATGCGACGCTTGATGGTGTATACGTGTAAAAGGTTTACACACACCAAAGAAACAAGAACATTTTGTGATCTTGAGCAATAATTAGAAACTGCATTACCTCTCAGAAATTAAATACTTTTGTGTGGTGGGGGTGGGCCAAATATATTTGACTCACCAAAGAGTGCATCGTTACGATATTATGCCAATTGTATTACCTTAACAACAATATAAAAATCCGGTGCGCTGTGTTGCTCAATCATACATGTATGTATGGTCTGGTATGGTTAGATAGTTTACAAAAATATCACATATGCAATTCACTGAAACATTGTAGGTCATCCCAAATCTACCGTTCTCTCAAATCGATGATTATTTTATGATCGGTCGATGAATACAAAATTGAAACTGATGTAAACGTACGAAAAATGGTGTGTAGGGAGTGTGGTAAAGGGTGAGTTTAATATTCAAAAATTCGATTTAGAAACACGTTTCGCATATAACCACATTCATATTTTCTTTTCATGTGTAAATACCAGGTATATTTTATTTTGGTTATACAAAAACGATTTATTTTAATTTATGGTTTTGCATTTTATTAAAATGCGACGAATTTATACCACAGGATGAAATATTTCGGTATTAACGTAGGAAAAGAAAATATCCATAATGTATAGGTACCAAATGTAGACAGGACGTTGAGTACATGTAGCATGTAGAAATTGAGAAAAAAAAAGTGCAAAGCATATGGAATATGACCCAAGATTTTACACTGTATGATTTCGAGTGTAATTGTCCGTTTAATATTAATTTATTATTAATTATTTCACCGATGTTTTAATAATGGTACAACCATATTGAAGAATGAAAATTATTATAGCCTCTAATTAATCATTAATTTTTAGTCAGCTCTGGTAATCTTAAACGTATCTGTGAAAATTAAAGAAGCAGCGGGGGGGGGGGGGCGAATCGGACATTTTGTCCAATCGTCATTTGGTTTAATTAATACTTTCTGCACTCAGCGGATCCGGTGTCGTCGGCGCCCGGTAAAAAAAAAAACGACGTCGTCGTCGGGGGGTCGTCCAATCGTCATTTAGTTTAATTAATACTTTCTGCGCGCCGATCCCAGCGTCGTCAGCGTCCGGTAAAAAAGCGCGACGACCGCGTCGATGTCATCGCCCCCCCTGCTGCTAAGGGGCTATTTACAATGAAAATTATTTACAACTAACCGAATATTTGGTCAAATCCGATACGATATCGTGTCCGAGGATCATGTAAATTTATCGTTACAAATCCATGTGGGGTCGACTGAGCATGACTAAAAAAGTTTCGAAAACCATTAAAGTCCATGTCACCGCCGCACCATGTCTGCCAAATATTTCGTAGCGTGTGTGTATCAACGCCGTTGAATACAGCAAGAATATTACAGTTGTCTCTGATTACTTTTGGAATCTGAGTGTATCGTTGAGTGACATATATCACGTCGGTGTTTTTATGCCTGCCTCTGGAAAATATCCTAGCTGGGTTTTTTTGATTGTCTAACATAACATCATCGTACACGACTAGATTGTTAACGTCGCCATCAATATCATCAATACCTGGTGCATCATTGATATCTGTAATAAACTCAATAATATTTTTCTCAGCGATCGCTGATGCATTCTCGTTAAAATCTTTCAACACCTCGTAGCATCGTTGATCATCCACGCTAGGGGCGATTAAATACAACTTATCCCACTTCATCCATCTCATTATTAAATTGAGTAACAATTGCGTCTTGCCGGATCCAGATGGTCCGATGATAATCATCCGGATCGAGTTTGGTAACGCTGCAACATGCTTAACTGGTTCTCTTGTTTTAGTCGCCGAAAAATCAATTATATTCATATCTCTATACATAAATTATGGATTTATATTGTGTGAAGTGTAGAGTGCATACTGGCACAAATGATATGACAACCGTTACAACAAGAAATAACAGATCGGCTCTTACTGGTAAGTGTGCACGATGCGGTACAAAGAAATTTAGATTTATTTCTATTAGACCCGGGGATGCTTTAAAAAAAAAGCGAGGAGGTGATATTGCAGCCAAGTTATCAAAACTCCCCGGAACACCGTGGGCAAAGTATCCAGGAGAAAAGCACCTCCCAGGATATAGCTACTGTGGCCCCGGAACACGATTAGATATCAGACTCGATGATCAAAATCAGCCCAAACCCGGTGAGTATCCTATAAACGCTATCGATAAGGCGTGTCATGCTCATGATGTTGCTTACTACAAAAGTAGCGATCTGCCACAGCGTCATATCGCGGATGTAAAATTAATTCACGCGTTAAATGCTATTCCTGATAAATCATTCAAAGAAAAATTGGCTTCATGGTTGGTAAAATCGGCTATGAAAGGTAAATTAATGATTGGAAGCGGAGCTTCTCGCGCTGGTAATTGAAAACGCTAGCGTTTATAATAACAACATGGAATCCATCTATTATTCTCCGAGAGGATACTGGAAGGGGAAGGCCGCAATTGGTAAACTCGCAAGCGCTGCAAAGGTAACAAAGGCTTTTGCGGCTAATTGGTTATCCAAACAGGCTATATGGCAAATTTATCTACCACCGCCTAAACAAATCAACTTTCGCGCTTTGATGTCAGCGTACCCAATGAAGTTCATCAAGCTGACATATTATTTCTGCCGCATGACAACGGTTACAAATACGCGCTAACCGTAGTTGATGTTGCGAGTCGATACAAACAAGCGGAGCCGTTAAAAACAAAATCAGCAACTGAAGTAGCCAATGCGTTTGAGCGGATTTACCGAAGGGGTCCTCTGCGCTGGCCAAATCTATTACAAGTTGATCCTGGCAATGAATTTCGCGGCGCTGTTTTATCAACGCTGAAACATCATAGCGTCGCGATACGACGAGGTCATACTGCGCTACATCGTGATCAGGCAATTGTTGAACGATTCAATCGGACTCTTGCTGAACGGTTATTTGGGTATCAATACGCGAAGGAATTCATCCAAGAAAAACGATCTCGTGAATGGGTTAAAAGGTTGCCAGGCGTAATTGCAGCGTTAAATAACGAGATTACCCGAGCAATCAACATGAAGCCCAGCGACGCGATTAAAAAAAAGTATATACCCGGAAGATCAAAATTAAATAGCGTTTCTAAGCCGATTCTCGGCGATGTCACTGTTAGATATCTTTGAACCAGGAGAGCTTGAAGGCGGTAAAAAAAGAGCTACTGATCCTATTTGGAGTGTTACCACACATAACATATCAACGATAACACGATCAACTGGTAGACCACCGATCTATAGACTGGATTCAACTGCCCCACAGCGGGGGTTTACACGCGAGCAACTACAAGTGATACCTGACGATACTCAATTGCCCCCGCGTGGTCTTAACTAGCGCCGTTGCGTCTATTGCACTCAAGACAGGTCAACCTTACATTGTTTTTGACATGACCGAGACTGTTATCGATCCTGTCCACGGTAAATTGGCGAGCGTCATTATCCGAATAACGCCAGCGCATTACACAATTGCAACTCGCGCAGTGATTATTCTGTTGTTGTCGTAACGCAATTATTAATTCGGCATCAATATCAAAACGCCGCTGTTTTTTTTATCCTGTTGGCGGTAACCCGAGAGTTTTCTATCAATGACGCTTGCATCGATGATGTCATCGTTGTCACTGGCTTCGTCAATAACAATTCTTCGAAGCTGATTCATTCTCCGTACTCGGGACACTGCAAGATAGACTAGATTTGACCATTCGATGCGATTATCAACCATCCAAACAAATGTATCCGTGATAGTCAATCCCTGCGAGGAATGTATTGTCGTTGCATATCCTAGCGTCCACGGGGATTTATCAGCACGTAGCGCGTCCTCGACGACGCTGATATCAACGAGCACAATATCATTCAGCACAAGAATTTGTTTTTTTGTCCCTGACGCTGTCGGGCCCGGGATTTCAACTTCAATGTTCTGCCGCCGTGTGTCCGCGGGTCTATAACATAACGGCACTGGACGCGTTGGAAACTTTTCCTTATGCAACGTAAACAACTTCCGCTGAAGTGTGTCTCTGACTATCTTTCTACTCGCTACAATCAAATCGTTTGGTCTCCCTTTTTCCCAGAATTCATTTAACGGCGTTTCCGGAATCACCTCGCGGATTATTTCACATTGAACTCTATCCGGCTGTAATCTGATTAATTTTTTAACCTCGCGCAGTTGTTCATCAAGTGCTCGGTAATCAGTATCGGTTTCTTCATAATAGTCCACAAAACCCTTTAACCAATCATGTGGACCCTCGCCGACAAATGGTGGTGGTTGGCCATGATCTCCGCACATTATCACCGCTGTATTCGCGCGCAGCAACCACTCAAGAAACATTTGTAAAACATCTAACGAAACAGTACATATCTCATCCCAGATGATAACCTCAGGAATAAATTTTTCCCCCATTCGATCAGAAGTCCACTCACCGCCGCTGTATCGAAAAAAGCTGTGATAAGTAACGGCGTCAACATTTCGTTGTTTTATCTCTCGCGCTAGTCTATGGGTCGGTGTAAGCACGATTATACTTGCCCGCGTTGGAAATAATTCAATTGCCCGAGTCGTCTTTCCTGACCCGCCACAGCCGCTTAAATAAACTGTTTTATATCTACAAATTGGATCAGAACACGGTGGTGCATTGGACTATTCTGATAGATTATCACCGCGTAAGTAATTATTTTCAATGGTGACATCTGCTGACGGGGAATAATCGCGTCGTATTTCATTTTTAATTCTCCATATACCCCAACTCTCGTCCGGACTAGTAAACTCGGCTATGTTTCCCTTATACTTTAAGTCTATGTAAAATGAATCAATCGCAACTCTAACCGCGGTGTCGGGAAATCTATTTATCATCGAGAATAAATTGATAGCGGCGTAACCCAGCATAGACGCCCTCAAATGTGGATATGCCGGGCTGTCTCCATCGCTGTAGGTAACAACTGTACCCAACTTTGTTCCATTGGACAAGAAAGCTGTTTTGCAGTTCACGTATCTATTTTTTGCCACTGCGTCCTTGATTACGAAATCATATTCTGCGTCATCTATAATCAGCCGTGAGCAATATCGTTTGTAGTCGCAGTTTTTTCCACCTTGTGTGAACTTACCAATTATTCTTCTACCGAGATCTTTTGCCTCGCGGTTTCGTTGGTTGAATATCTTTTTGGACCATTCGATGACATATTCCTCGTCGGCATCAATGTGTTTTCTGGATTCGTCAATTATGCTATCTAGACGCTCTGGTTCTGGTAACCAGACTTCAGTCTGCGCCCGATATGATATTATTGCGTCGCTGACAATCAACGATACAAGCATGCTACAATCAATCATAAACCGTAGCAGCGCTATTGGAAGCCATCTCTTTTCAGCCATGTGTCTACCGATCCAAATATAACAACAGCGATGAAGTCCTGCCGCGAATTCAAATGATACTATGCGAGCGAATCCGGTTAAATCAAAATCAGGCAGTGGTCCATTAATAGCAACACGAGTCATTTCATGTCTGGGGTGTCCAAATCGTTTAAAGTACTCAGCGGCGGATCCATACCCGAGAAAACTCGCTGGATAACAGGCAACCATATCAACGGAAATCATAGCGTCGCGGTTGTATTCAGTGTTCCATAGTCCACCGTGATAGTATTCCAAACAACTGGATTGTACATCCGGTAGAAATTCCTTGCGCGTTGGTCTCCAGGCATTTTTCTTTGCTGCAACATGAGCCGCAACCGATGGAATCGTAAAACAATTTGTTAGCAGTTGTTCATCATGCTCTTCAAATTCCATGGCGGTTTTTTTCATCTTATTGTGAAACGCTTCAGTGCGATATAATTCACCGTTTGGTCTTACAAACTGATCAAAGGTATCCACATCGTTTTCAGCGCTGCGAAGTAACCACACTGATGCAGGGTCGTTTTTACACAATCAGGCAATAGCATCAAATAGTTTCCTCTCCGCGAGAAAACCATCCTCTCCCAGGAATTCCCCCGGGATATACTTTACTGTTCTATCCCGTGGAAATATTGTGACCGCGGGCGTCCACGCGTGTTCGTTATGATCAATAATTTTGATTGGGGCTCCCTTTGATTTATACTTTGATTCGTATAATACTTCACCGGTTATCGTTGTAACGGTTATTGGAAATCTCAACGACGTTTCTAATTTCGCTATGTCGCTGATGGTTGCTCCTCGCTCGCGCACTGTCTCCTCCCATTGGTTTATTTTGCTACGTTGTAAATCGGTCAGTTTATTTCCTCGACACGCATTTGTAAAATGCTCTATTACTCGTTCTGCTACACAATTTATCCCCGTTGACTGTTTCATCGGCGCTAGTTTTCCGATATCAGGTTTCTTATTTAACGGGTATATTCCATAGACAACTGCTGTTTCAGGATACGCTCGTTCATAGTATGGTCTGTCAATTCCGGTTAACAGCCCTGGCTTGGAGTCGCGGCTAACAATGACTGATTTCTTGTCGCTGAGAACCGGTTCAAATTTATCACGTATGATCCAATTACCTGATTCCACCCGGACAATGAATTTTACTCTGAAAAAATACTTTTTGCCGTCAAGGTGTGATATTATCGTTGCCGCGCGTTTGTCGTTCATGGTAGCATCAACAACGCCATCAATTCCAAATGTTGACCAACTATGAGATGCACCATCACACTTGAATTCATTGATACAATCGCGTATATTATTCAACCATGTTCTATCGTTTATTAACGCTTTTGGTGCGTCCTTGAGGACTCTATCGAGATTAAACCTAATATTTTTCCAGGGCTTAATTGCTGCTAATCTCTCGAACTCCTCCATATAATTAAAACAAGTATTTAAATGAAAGAATATAGTATAATGAATCACTGCAAATGGTTGATGATTGGGTCGACAACCCCGTGCAATAAATCATGTAGAGGTGAATTCTGCGGGTATCATTTACAAAGCGTTCGTAATGGTTCTCTTGGCCCCCTCCCGTGCTTGGTTTGCCACGTTGGTGTCAGAGGAAAATCACAATTATGTATCAATTGTGGCGGCAAACGATACAGGGAACTAAAACGCTATTATGACAAGCGAATAAAAAACGCCGTCATTGACTCCGTCCTTGACTCCGTCATTGACTCCGTCAAGGACAAAATCATCAAAACTCCTCAGGACTACATTGCAAGGTTTATAATTAAACCAAATAATGAATTAGACAAGTAGTATTATTATACAAAAGAACCAAGAATTTCAGCCGCATCCTGTGCTCGTTAATTACGAGGCATCTCGCGACGGCGTTGTTAGAAACCGCAGACTGAAGAAGCCGGTTGGTACCGTAAATAATCAGGGGTATTTGATGTTTGGTGCCGGGAAAAAAAGCTATTACGTTCATAGAATAATCTATGAAGCGTTTAACGGATTGATCAACGACGGTCTTGTCATTGATCACATTGATGGATGTCCTCAAAATAACAGACTGTGTAATCTGCAAGCCATCTCTCAGAGTCAAAATAATAAAAACGGCCAAACTGGTAAGTTTTCAAAGCAAGCAAGGGGGGTCAAATCGTTTGATACATCAACGCACGAGGAAAAAATATTTCAGTCGATGAATGAGGCAGGAAAATATTTCGATATTTGTAGAGCCTCAGTACGAAAAGTAGCAGAACGAGTATATCAAACAGCGATCTCAAAAAAGACGGGTCACAGAATTCAATTTTCATATATAACATCAAAGGGAGATAACTCGTTTTGTGATAGCGTCGCATGACAAGAGTTACGTCCCTTGAAGTCCAATTAATGTTACGATTAATTAATCATTTTACGATGAAAACTAATGAAATACACGCTGTTATCTATAAGCTGTATTCTTTTTTTTAATGTTTTATTCAAATATTTGGTTTCATTTAAATGCTGTGAAACACCATTAATAAGTATTCAAGGATTTAACGATTCAAGGGAATTCAAATTAACACACACCTTGTGACTGACGCGGTTGTATTAGTCACCTTATATATAAGACGACTCGTTATAAGCCTGGGGCTTTCGAAAGCCGATTCGATCAATCAAAACTAACCCACGCACTTGACCCGGGCGTGTGGTTGTCTTTTGTTCACAATCATGTAACCGGGTTAATTTAATTGGGTTGCTTTTGATTGGTCCGTCCCGCCGTTTTATGTTTGTGCTGTCTTGTGCCGTCCCATCATCCATCAATCATTTCATTGTAAATATATCCATCCTTAATTAAGTACATGTAGTGATGTCCCCCCAAGCATATCTTCTGGGCGGTCTACGATGACGTTTGTCACCCTAGGCCTCCCTCCCGGAGATGTATGTTTCGGGGTTCCCTTGAGCTCAGATGGATGCGAAGGCACCCAAGGGGTTCCAAGATGTGTTGTTGATGGATGTCCTTAATTAAGTAACCGATGGGCCCCTCTGACGTCATAGGGCGCCAGCGGGGTTGCCAAACGGGTCTTTTATGTATGTGCCGTCCAATCATAATACTCTCTGTTAACATGAAGTTGCCACCGCATCTTCGTGTTATACGAGTCCATAATCACGCACATATTTCTCTAGGCAGTAAAGATGTTAACAGCACCTTTATGCGCCTAGAGTTCATTTTGTAAAACATTTTTTTTATATTAGAAATAAAGATGTTTATAAGAATATGAATATCGAAGACATCAATAACATTTTAACTGAAATTTCAAAATTAAAAAATCAAGGAATTGTATTATCTGATAAGCTTGATAACCAAAAAATATTGTCCGATTATGAAATTATTAACGAGCAATCAAAGAAAGGTCGATATACCTTGCCACGTGAGTATTCTTTTATAAAGCGATTACAATATACGATCAATGAAAACCTGTATGGCAATGACGTAAATGCATTTATTGGATTGTTTACTACCGTTGAAAAAATACGACAAAAACTCGGACAGGCTTTTGAACGACGGCGGGAGATTTCTAGTAAGATCAAAAACATTAGAAGGATTATAGACGAAAACTCCGTGGAGCCTTGCATGTAGCGTACGGAAGTGAATTTTTACGTTGTATACATTTTTTTTCCCCCCGATAGGTCGTGGTAACGGCTGCCACAGGGAAATTAGAAATTACGGAGCAATTTGCAATAATGGTAGGCGAATCACTTACTACTCGGCTAGCCAGAGAGCGGCTAGCAGCGCTTAAAAAGTTCATACCGTTACGAGACAGGGTCCGAAAACAACTTCAAACGCGGCAACAACTACAAACTGATTTTGCTGTTGGAAGTGAACAACTCTTTGCTCCGATAACGAGTGCAACTGTGCCTGTCCTCGGTGCGCTTGAAAAGATAGCGGCTCAGACCGAGCAAACAAAAGAGTCTCTGAAAACACTTCCTGCGAAAATAGCGGTTGCTACAACACACCAAAGGAGGGAGAGGCCGCCACCACTCGCTCTAACGGACCCACAAGAACCTTATGTTACAATGGCCGATGAAGAAGAACTAGGCGCCACCGCAAGAGAACCAGAAGAAGAAATACCGGAAGAAATAGAGATAAAGGAGAATATACCCTCTAAAGTACTTACAAAGTCCGCAATAGATAAAATTAGAGCCTTCGACAGCTACGAAGGATTAGTTAATTTTACTGCCATAAATTTTGATAAGGATTCACGAGAGATGTATATCAATAGCGATTACGAGAAAAATATAAAGTCGTTAAAGGATTGGACAAGAATAGTGTATTTGGCAAGTAAATATAAAAATGTATTACCACCGCGTGATAATAATTATATAATATTCCACGATAAAGTAAAAAGTAAAAGACCAAAGCACGGAAAAGGATACTCCGTTGGTAAAGACGTTTCATGTCCTGGTAATGTTCTCAGTGATATATCACGGCTGGAAGTACTAATCGGAGGAAAACGAGCCGGAAATAACTCTCCGGAAATAATCAATGAGGCCGCTGATATTTGCAGGCGGTTATTTGCCGGTGGTATCATGGACATTAATGTATATCGAACGCTCATAGACGAATTCGTGGACGGTTTTGATGACCACGGTCATTACAGCGATTGACCAATCACTAATTGGAAAACACTGGTGTTTTTATAATAAAGATGAGTATACACTACAACCATGATAAACCAGTCAGCGTCTACGTGGTAAACTCACGATTGCCTGTATACCGCGCGTGGTACGGAGACGGTCTCGGTAGCACCATTGCGGGGTTATTTACAAGAATGGCTCCAAACAATTAGGAATGAAGGCTATTGATGTTATTCGTGATAAGGGAATCGATGTTGCCGGAAAGGCGTTTTCTGCCGCACGAGATAAACTAATGTCGTTGGTGAGAAAAAGAAAACAGAAACCACCGGTGATGCCATCAACGACAGTGATGCCTGCAAATGTCAGTAAAGTAATAAATAACGCCGTGGAAGAAAAACTAGAGTCGTTGGCGGCTCTGGCAAAGCCATCCACCGATGCAACAACCAACGCGCTCATGAACGCGATAGCGGGAAGTGGTCTTAAACAGGATTCAAAGAATTTACGACGAAAACGACGTTGATGAATTGCAATTGAAAACATCAACATGATAATAATAAAATGTTTGCGCGAACCGCTGATCCCGCGTTTGATATGGACGCCCCAGTGCGCAGGGATGATTCTGTCCGTGATTATCAATTTTATTCCTATCAACCACCACAAGCCGACCTACGATCGCGAATTGAACTTCAAGTCCAAGATACCAGTAAATACTTTTTGCCGTGTGAAGCGTTTATCGAAATTGAGGGAGAACTTGTAGCAAATGTCGCCGATAATGCACCATACGCAAATGACGGTCGTGTTCGAGTTGGTTTTGTCAACAACGGTATCATGGCGTTATTTGAGAGTGCCAGATATCTTATTGACGGGCCAGAAATTGAATCAATAGAACGCGAGGTTGATGTTGCAACGACGATAATTGGGCTAGCGAGATACTCAGATGATTATACAAGATCGGCGGGCCCATCTATGATGTTCGCAAAGGATACCACTAATAACGCTGATCATATTCAGTACATTAACGTGCTGACACCACAAGATACTTCAGTTGCTAATCAAGCTGAAGCAGCCAACCCAGACCGCAGGGCAAGACCAGGTGACAATTTTACTATTATAAAAAGTACTAACGATAATTTTAATCTAGGGTTTGCAACACGAGTAGCAACATTACAAGGACAACGCCGACAGTTTTCATGCGCGATTCCACTTCATCACATATTCGGATTTTGTAGAAATGTCAGAAAAGTTATCTATGGGGCTAAGCATACAATCGCTCTAACGCGAAGGGGCGATGATAACAATGCAATATGGCGTGCTGCTGGTGTCGCTGCCGGTAAAGTCGTTTTAACTAAAATAGCATTGTGGATGCCGGTGTTGACTCCATCAGTTACCATGGAAGCACGATTGTTATCATTTATGGAACAGGGGGGAAAATCGTTGTTGAGTTGGCTAGCGGTAACAACTGATGCTAAAGAGGATAATGTCGCTGATACATTTACATGGCATCTGGCATCAAAACAAGGCGTTTCAGCCCCGCGTCATATATTTATAGCGCTACAGAATAGGGATCGATTGGGTAATCAAGAACGCAGCCATATGCTATTTGATCGATTAGGAGTCAGGGAGGTTTCGCTGAGAATAAACGGACAACAGGAACCATCCGAGGATATACAGCTTAATTACGACAACAACCATGTCGCACGTGCGTATCATCGGATGCTGTCATATATGGGTCGTGATCAAAACGTTGACACCGGTTTGCAAATATCACAACTTGATTTTAAAAACCTGTATCCGATTTATTACTTTTCGCTGGAACATCTTGATTTAACGAGACAGTCCGTCGTTGATATACACTTCCGAGCTCGTATAGCCCCGGGTGGTGTTGATTATAGAGCGGTTGCTGTCATTCTCAGCGATAAATCAATGCTGTTGGAAGGTGTTGGTGGACGAATGAGAATCGTTGATGCACCAGTGGAAAACATGTAATTGAAAACACAAACGCGTTTACAATAAAAATGTCGTATAGTGTTGTCGGTGTAGAGTTGACCGATGGTCAAGTCAAGAAATTACAATCAAAGTCCGCTAAACAATGTGGAACCACAATAACGTTAAAGCCGTCACAGATGGCAGGTGGTAATCATAAGATATCGTTGACGGCGCGTCAAATAAAACATTTCAATGATGCGATGAAGAATAAAAAGGATGTTCAAATAGATTTTTCGGCCGCAGCGATTAAAATCATGGAAAAGACCGGCGGGATATTTCCGTTGTTAGCTGCGATTCCAGCGTTGATTGCCGCGGCGGCCCCAGCAGTGGCGAAGGCGGCGGCGTTAGGAGCCGTTGGTACCGCGGCGGGAATGGCATTGAAGAAGGCAACCGGGAAAGGCTATAAAAAAAAGAAACGAGGACGACCCGTAGCCGGAAAGGGTCTAAGACTACCGGGAACCCCGTATTCATGGTACTCGGGGAAGGGTCTAAGACTACCGGGAACCGTTTATTAACGCAAGAGTCAATGACTCCTATGTCTAATTTTGATTTAATAGATTCCGCAAACGCGTTAGCGATAAAAAAACTTCAGAGGTGTTTTTATGAGGGATCAATTACCGACAAAACCAAGGAATATTGAAATCGGTATAATTAACCTCGATAAATCCTCCGGAGCGGGAACTCATTGGGTTGCATACGCAATTGATCCGCGTGCGATCGTCTATTTTGATTCATACGGGTTAGCCCCGCCAAACGAGTTCATGCGGTATATCCGGGCGTGTTTAGCCCCGGTTTTTTATTCCACGCTGCCAACACAACAATTAAGTGACCCACCGATATGCGGCCGTGAGGTATTGAACGTACTCGCGGCGATTTCATCATCGCGGAAACCACCTCATGTGGTTGTAAACGAATACACTAGTGGGGTCGTAGAGGCCCGGCGGGTTAATTAAAAACACTGTGTTTTTTTACAATAATAATGATTGATATCTGGGGACGACCGGTTTCGGCGCTGAAAGAATCCACGGAAACGCTCGCCACCGATGACATAAAAAACTAATCGAGGATGAAATCGCTGATACGTTAAATCTAACCAGTGTTGACCCGGGCGAAATAGTTGTATTTCAAGATCGTCAGGGTAAATTGAAATCCAGTAATGTGTCGCTGGATGACGTTTTAACACTATCGCGCTATATACCGGCGACGGACGACTTAAATCAGGTGAATCCATCTTGACGATAAATGGAAAAATAAATACACTGGGCGACAATTATATATCCATGTCGAATTCGTTAAAAAATTTCTATGATAAATTTAACGCGCAAGCAAATCAGTTCGAGGGGATACAAAAGTCTGTCACCGATATACAACTCACTACTGCTAGTTTTTTTGGGACCCCGACGGTGACCGAACCGAATCTTGTAGGGATAAAAAATAGTATTTTGGAGTTTACAACGCTGTCGGGCCAATTTACCTCGTTACGAAAAAATTTTAACAGGGTTGATAACGCCGTTGATAAATTCTTTGGTAGAAAAAATGTCAAACCGGATGAAATTACAATAACTATAAATGATATCACTGCGTATGGACAGGAAATAGAAACAATCAAAACTGATGTTGCAACGAACAAAAGGAGTGTAGACGTGCATGAACGGGAAATAGAAATAATCGGCGCTAATGTTGCAACGATCATAAATAATGTAGACTCGCATGGACGGAAAATAGAAACAATCAAATCTGATGTCACAACGATCATAAATAATGTAGACGCGCATACACAGGACATAGAAACAATCAAAACTAATGTTGCAGCGATTAAGGGGAATATAGACGCGCATACACAGGAAATAGGAACAATCAAAACTGATATTAAAGCGAACAAAAAAAATGTAGACGCCTATTGGCGGGGAATAGGAATAATCAAAACTGATGTTGCAGCGAACAAAAAAGGTATAGACGTGCATACATATGAAATAGGAACAATCAAACTTGATGTTGCAGCGAACAAAAAAAGTATGACCGAGAATACACAGGAAATAGAAACAATCAAAACTAATGTTGCAGCGATTAAGGGGAATATAGACGCGCATACACAGGAAATAGGAACAATCAGAGCTGATGTTACAGATATCAAAGACAGACTACCGGAAATGACAAAAATAAAAATCCCTCATGAGAACACCATCAACACAGTATACACGATTCGGCATGGATCATTCACTTGGACTCCTACACAGAATATAGTAAATATTACCGCAACTGTTAAGGGCATTTATCGATTGACACTGGTTTCAATGATGCAGTTTAATATATTATCGTCGAGTTCATCCGGGTTTAACAATACAATATCAACAATTATAGACAAGGACGCAACTGAACCGTTTACAATTTATGCCGTTGATAGAAATTTAACCAGGGCAAACATTACATGGTATGTGGAATTTGTAGCGGATCTAAGTAATTAAAAACACTAGCTCTTTTAAAATAAAAATGACCACCAAGGTAATTGAATCAGAGGTATCACCGACGTCACATCAATATCGATTCAATACCGTAAAAGAATTCTCCGCGAATTTGAAAACGCTTTCCGAACAATACCGTGTAAAAATAAAAAAATACCGTCGAAAAATAACCGCCATCGACGCGGTCGTGTACTCGGTGTTAGGTATAGTAGCCGGTACCGGTGTTATTTTATCCACGGTGACCATGATGGCCCCGATCGCTGTTCCAATCGCTATCTCCGCGGCGACAACAATTGCTGGAGTCGCCAACGCAATCACTAGAAAGATATCATCGTGTTCTCAGAAAAAAACTCAACGAGTATACAGTAAAACATCAAATAGTATCCGACGCGTACTCGAAATTATCCGGGTTGATCTCGTTGGCGATAGATAATTCGTTTATATCCGATGTTGAATTCTCCACGATGGTCCAGTTGTATGACTCCGCGATGTCAAAAATCGAGGATTTTCAACTGGAAGCTGGAAACCACGTCGCTGAAACCACTTCAATGGGCTCAAAACATTCTCCTGAAAACAAGCAGGTTGTTAATATTCGGTGTTGAAATTAAACACTAGAAACAGCGAATAATAATAATGTCGCTAAACCCCGAAGGGTTTCAATTACTTCAACGGATCGCTGAGAACACCACTCCGGTACAAACAAGTATGATATCGATAACATCAACGAAGCCAGAATTCAGTGTAAACTTCCCTTTTCCGATTCCAGTGAAGGAAATAGCGCTGGCAAAATTGCGAATATATCACAGTTGGTCTAATATCCGAGCGGAAGCATTTAACGGACAACAACCTAATAACTCGCTGGTTTTTGCATGGACAAATAAACCCGATGGGACCCCAGACTGGAAGGAGGTTACAATACCAACTGGGTCATACAAAGTAGAACAAATCAATAAAGAATTTCAACGCAGGATAAAATCGATCACAGGAAAAGAATCAAAAATCGCTATTACGGTTCATGAACCGACATTATCGTCGACGATTGAAATAAACACACCGGGGTATATGGTTGATATTTATAACAGTTCAATAAGAACCATACTAGGTTGGCCCGAGAATCCACCTCATGAAATCTCCGCGGACTTGCACACGAATGCGCAATCGTATCATGAAATTAATACCAGTTATCAAGATGATTTGTCTATTATGAAAAACACGTTATTACCCAGCAGGTTTATATTTCAAGACAGGAATACCATGCAATGGTATTTTCCGTATAAGGAAACTCCTGAATCGTCCGCAGTGGTCACAGTTAATTTAAATGATATCGCTAGTGCTTTTATCGAGATTAATCATGATTACCAATTTCAACTACAACAGCTACGGAAAACAAAAGCACGAAAACACGTTGAGATGTTAAATCAACTCATATCAGACATGGAATATATTAATGAGCGAATCGTTAAAACAATATCCGCTAACAGCGATGATAATAAACAAAAATTCCTAACCGAGTATAATATCACAGAAGCCGATTTACCCGATTTCAAGTTTCCAGGATACAACGCGCCAGAACTAAGAAAGTCTCTTAATGATTTTCTCGGTCCATCAACTATCCTCAAACACGATAACGGAGATGGTGGTAGGCATATTGCTCCATACAACGTAAATATCGCATCGGTGATAGCAATCAATCTAGTGTGCGATGTTATCGAAGGGAGTTACCAGGTAGATACCAAGCAATCAAATCAAGCTCAACAGGGGTATATCCTTTATTCATTTTCACCAACAGCCCCTCCCCGATTCTTAATCGTTGAGAGCCCGATTAATCCGGTCTATATGCGATGCCTTAATCGGTTTTTAACAAGAATTAATTTCAGACTTACCGATCAGTCAAATAACCTAATTGATCTACAAGAGGAGGAGTTAGTGATCACTCTGTTTGTAAGATCATTGTAAATAACTTCTTAGCAGCAGGGGGGGCGATGACATCGACGCGGTCGTCGCGCTTTTTTACCGGACGCTGACGACGCTGGGATCGGCGCGCAGAAAGTATTAATTAAACTAAATGACGATTGGACGACCCCCCGACGACGTCGTCGTTTTTTTTTTTACCGGGCGCCGACGACACCGGATCCGCTGAGTGCAGAAAGTATTAATTAAACCAAATGACGATTGGACAAAATGTCCGATTCGCCCCCCCCTGCTCCTAAAGAATCTCATAACCTCTTCACAAAAAAAAACAATTTACGGCACAAGCAGTTTTAAAAGCAATATTGAACCAATGCATGACTACTAAGTATTCATTAATATAATGCACTATGCAACCAGCCTGCATTACCAAAAATAGCATCTTTTACACAGGGATGTGGCTGCATAAAATTGACTGCCACTACTTGCTTTGACACCGTACAAGGCGGTGAAAAGGTATATTACAAATTCAAATTAAATTCATATGAATACCTGTTTATAAACAGCAACAATCTCATGGGAAAGGAACAGTCTGGAAGGAAAATGTGCTGTAAGTTATAGAAGAACATTACGGCCACATTTACACTGACAAAAATACACCCACTTTCAATCGTGTTCGGCAACTGAACTCGGTGGTTGACACTAGGCACTCTTGGTAATCTGACCAGCTGGAAAATTAACTCCGAATAATAGTCATAATTCACTGTCCTTTTGAATAGTACTGACGAAATTTAGTCATTACTCTGCTGTGTTATCGGGCTAATGTGTGGAGATGTATAACAGTTGAGCTAGTTTAATACCCCCGCCTGCACAGATTTTAGTCATTACTCTGGTATATTATCGGGCTAATCTGTGTAGATGTATAATAGTTAAAAAAGTTTAATACCCCCAGCCTGCATGGAAAAAAGATAGAACTGAAGTGTTCCAGTACATGCAGAACCATATCTTGTAATGGCGGCTACATGAGAAATATAAACATGAATAGATTAAGCACTGAATAGCCAACCAAAATAGTCAATTCTGAGTAGCCAACGAAAACCACCGTTTCTGCTGTGTTGAATAAAATTTAAAATAAGATTAATAGAGGAGTAAATGTACCACTCTGCATACCTGCGAACAACAAGATTGGCACAAGTGTAATCTACTAGTTTTCTATTTTAGTTACAATGGAATGAATTCAAAATTTACTTTTTGTTCCATGTCACTTCCATTCTACCTGACCATAAAGCCAACTCCAAATATATTGTAATTAGCGAGATAACGTAATGTAAAATTTGAGACTTTGAGGCAGCCGAATGGTACAAATGTAATATTCGTCTTTAAATTTTAGCAAAATTCAGAATTTCTTAATTTTGTTTTTGATTTTGTTGCTTCGGGTTTTTGTTGGTTATAATTTGTCATCTTTAAAGTTCTAAAAAATCATTTTGCTAACAGCGTTTCACAGCTTTCCCACATGCATAAGGAACGTAGATAGAGACTGTTTCCGTTGATAATTATGTCAAATTGTTAACTTTTGTACTGGTTATCTAAGATACGAATATTATATTTGTACTATTAATGAAAAAAAACTGAACATAGCAATAAGAAGGATCTTGTTTCATATGTTAATGCAAGAGAAAATATTTTTCAAGTAAACAGCAATATAAAAGAGCTAAGACACAATAATCACATTAGGAAGAAATTACAAACTTTCATTTCACAAGCTACACAATTACATACTCTATACAATCCAGATTTTCGATTCTTTAAGACTATAGATGCAAATTGAAGGTATTGCTAATAAAATGAGAATGAAGAACTGTACAAAGTCTTCCGGGAGTTAGCTGTATCAAAATTGATTTGATCATGAAACGCTGCAATGGGTAAATATGTTAGAATGTTGCAAAAATTTATCGAAAACACAATATTACTACATGAAAAATGCACAACTCTTAAATTATGTGGTCACAATTTCACAATTATATATATATATATATATATATATATATATATATATATATATATATATATATATATATATATATATATATATATATATAGAATAGTTGCAATTTCTGATACCAGGACCGGCGCTACCATATAGGCAAACTAGGCAGCCGCCTAGGGCGCTGATTTCAGGGGGCGCATTTCTCCAAATCAGCAACAGTTTTGAAAAATAAATAAATAAATTTCAGTTTTATTGAGGGTCGTTTTTTTATCCTGGTTTATTTCATACAGAGACAAATAATCGAGTAGATTCAGTCTGACCGAAACACTGAAATATTTTCCTGGGGGGAAGGGGTGCCAGAATCTAACCTTGCCTAGGGCGCCAGATAGTCTGGCGCCGGCCCTGTCTGATACCAATCTCCAAACATGAAAACGGTGCTTGGCGTTGGAAAAGTTCGAAAGAAATAGTTGTTTCCTTTTTTACTGAATTATTCCACCATTAGTTTCACTAATAAAAGTAGTTTTTTCTGGACTATCTAAACATGTTAGTAGAAATGCACTTCATTTTAAAACTAGATGGCGCACCATCGCAGAAAGACGCAACATGCAAAAACCTCTGCATTATTTGTTCTAAAATCATCAATAACTTTTCATAAGTCGGGACTGAAGAGGGGTCCAAAGAAAAAACTGACAGTCTCCAGATTATATCACAAATAGTGCCTTATAATCTGAAAAACTCGAACATCATTCAATAGTAATGCAGAGACACTTGTGCACAATATCTTATATACAAAAACAACTTATTCACTCATGGAAAGATCAGCCACAATCCACAAGATTATCATCATCTATACTAACCTTTAAAAAACGAAAGCATTCCTCAATACGCATTCCTGAGCTCGAAGGAGGTCACTTAACATCTAAGCACCCATATATATGGTCATTAATAGTAAATACATTTCCATCCACACTTCAAAGGCAGGCTTGACTTTGCCATTTAATATGCCCAATATCTATATCATGAACAGAGCACCAATGTCTCTTTCCTTCTCTGTGTAATATGCCCAAATTTTATTTCGTATTCAGCATTTCTATTTTCAACAATTAGGAAAATTGTAAATAAACAGTGCATAACATAAACACAAATTAGGAAAATATTTTTGTACAGTTAATAAACTTACTGATTGACTGACTAACTTAAAAAAAACAAAAGCTACCGTTAATGATTCATTACGCATACCAATTGTTCAAGTTTGATATATATATATATATATATATATATATATATATATATATATATATATATATATATATATATATATATATATATATATATATATTAATATGCAACAGGATTGAAAGTGATGATTGTTTGCTTTTTACACTTGTTTCGGGAGTCATCGGTGCCTATTCGTAATTCAGGCCAAGCATGACTGACGATTCTGATTTGCGAAACCAGCCTTAATCGTACGCATGTAATTGTGCAGATGATCAATTGTACTATATCCCTGGAGTGTTGCTAGTCGAAAGCGCAACGGCAGGCGTAGCACTGAATGGGTCCGTCGGGTACCTGCAGTTGTGGCGGAGATAACAAAATCGCATTCGTTTATGGTACAAAAATGTTTAAAAGGCGCATGCCGAACAGATGGTTGTTCTAAACGTACAATCGTGTGTGGAGCTAATATTGTGACGCAAACGTCTTGACCTGCTCCATACTGTAGAGCTTCTTTCAAAACGTCAAAGGTCACAACTTGACTCAATCGACTGTGTTAGTTCCTTGACTTTGCATTTGGTATGAAACTTCCTCCTGTCGGTCTCGGTGTAGACAACCGTAATTTTTTGGGCCGTCGCTACCAAAAGTAATGAAGGCGTTTTCAAGGCGCTCTTCCGTACATGAACATAAACCGTTCACTTGAATGTTTGGGTCAATGGTATGGAATCAATATCCTTTTAGTTATAAGGCTTATTACAATTTTAAACGAGTATTGTCTCTCACGTACGACGCAATGATGACATTTTCAAACCTTTCGGGATTCGCAAACTTGGTTGCTTCTTAGTCATTTATCAAGATCGAATTTCCAGTGAAGATTTCCACATGTTTTGTGTGTTTGCGTTTGTTGACCACAAAAGCGGCTCGGACCTGCCAGACTCTTTTTTCCAACTTGTAAAGTTTTCAGTGCAGCTAACCTTCAGGAAAAGTATAAAAGGGTTGATACGATACCTCTTTGGTTGAAAACGTCTATAGTCTTCACACTTTTTAAAGTATCACTATATTAATTTAGCCGATTAGCTTCAATTGCAACGTAATATGTTCCCTTAAAATGGGTGTTACTTACATTCAATGAGTAGCAAACTTAAAGTCTAAACAGACGCTCTGGTCTTCGCCAGAGAACAAGTGTGATGCGTATAATTTTGCAAAGTTCATTTGCAGTAAATAAATAAGTCATTTCATTCAAAAATGTTATTCGCAACATAAATTGATGTTTGGAATGGTGGTATTCAAGTTAATGCTTAACGCAATGTAAACTTATCCTGGTGCGTTTGAAAGTTCTCTTTTGGGACTAAAGGGCTGTGTCATATAACTGTTGTAACTATAACTTTTAGATCTCAGAGTAAGTTTGGCAGCGAAAACGACTCAGTGAAAGCCGAAAATGCTTTGGATAGTTAAAATGTAGATTTGCACTTTTCGGCTTCAATTTGTTTTTCAAATTTATCTAGTTACCGCCTACTCCAGTTATCTCCATATATGTATCTCTGGACTTAATGTGTTACTTGCATCATAAAATTTATAATTATTGCAACTATTTCGAATGACTGCCTCAGTATCATATTAATCAGGCTCATCGATATATTTTAAATAAACAAGTGCAATCAATTTTTATGAAGTATATGTTTCATTCAGAGCATCACAATGAAACGATTTCAACGAACGTCTCTACTTTTGTGAAATCTGCATTTACAAGAAACGCAATGCAGACAAGCAAACGAACCAAAATGATCGACACATATGCAGTTATGACTGTGTATATGTAATATCCGCCGCTTCCGTAGCAAGAGATATTTTGAAAGTAAAGAATGCAGAAAATGATCATTCTAAGCTTTGGAAATGACAAAAATTCCTATTGTTCATTGTCTGTCCACTAATCGTGTATTATGTTAAACTATATGTGTAAATGCGGCCCATTTTCTCTATGCATATTGTTTTCTCTTTGGTACATAATATTTCATAGGGAGCATTCAGACAGAGAATACAGACGAGTGTGATATATCATTTTATTACAATGTTACACAAACATATTGGTATTACATTGCAGCTATTCTGTACCTTACACACAATTGAATAATATCTGTTCGCAAGAAAAGATAAAAGTAAAAGTATAATCTTTATATTTGCATATTCTTAATTATACAAATAATATTATCAACATTTGTGTTTGAAACCTCTGGATAGTGGTTGAATATGCATCATGTTTCGAATTGGATGTAACAAAACTCAAAATGATATATCCATCTTTCCTAACTTATAATTGTTCAGCCACAATACAGACCGTTTTCATAGAGTGAATTATATATACCACGCCGTTGTGTCGCGGATTGCTAGTAATAATCAGGAACCATTCATATCCTCGTCTACAGTACTTTGTATACCATCACATCACCTCTCTGCTTGTACAGGTATCCATCTTTAACTTCTCTTTTCAGTAATACAATCTTATGCTCGTTTTCAAGAGACTTCAAGGTTTCTTCAAGATCGCCATTGAATGCTCTCTTCTCATAGTTAGTTACCATGACAATGGTGCCACCTGAAGGAAGAAAACAGTGATAAATAATGCTTCCGTTCACTGTTCAATGCAAGAACAATAACAAAAATCAGATTGGTCGTCTCTAACTATTGTTTACAAATGTTGTTTTAATACTTTAAACACACTCATTCGTTTATGTGCTCGAAGTTTAAAATTTGTTTCAATTTTATACGCATAAATGCGTAACCATTGATAAATACAGCTTTGTCAGCACATACCACTTTGGAATACTTTTTTTAAATAGAGGGTATCCAGTATATTGTGCGCCATAACCAAACAATATCATACTGTATTATTAATGGAAAATTATAGTCAGATATGAAGTTAAAGGATTGACTCGGGAATGCCAAAGACTAAGCGGGATCACCCATCCAAAAATGAAAACTGGATTGTAGTCCCATTAAGGAGCTGGGTATTCTTTATGCACGTTCCTACAAGCACATGCGACCGAGACACAATGGCACGTGCCTTTCATGAGGACTCAGCCTGCCAATTGTACAGAGGGACTCAGACTCTATGCAAGTTTAATCCTGTATTGCTTGCCTGGGTGAAGCAGTAAGCCATTAAGAGGACAGTTCACCCCTTCTCCTTCCAAAAAGGGGATAATACCGTTGGAGGCATCAGTGATCTGGTTATAGGTCTAGATTGTTGTGGTTATAGTATCAACGCAATATTTTGCGTCCGACGGTGGAAAGGTTCATTTCATCTTGCCGTTGAGTTAGCGCCCACCATTCTGAGCCGTTTCCAGTCTGTAATGTAATGGCGGGCTTCGTTCTACCTCCTCACTACTTGTATTTGACTGAAGAGATTTCCCTTGACAAAGAGACATCAAGAGTGGCCCAACACAAAGAAAAGCAAATTCAGGACCATGTGTTGACAGGAGACTGCATACGCTATCAACTTCGCTGCTGCCCATGAACGAAGACCAGCTACCGGAGGCTCAGTAGGTGAGATCACTTAAACTTTCGATTGGCGCGGCAAGAGTGCGGCAAGCACTGTGTGTGACTTGTGTATTTTCCAGGAAGTAACATACGAGCAGATTTTCTCTAGCTCTTTTGCTAAGCTTACTGTTCTTATCTCAGTCTGGTTATCTCAGTCAGGTTGTCTCAGTCATGGCTTCCAAGCGCTAAGAACTACATTTCAAAAGAAGACACCCTTGTTTTCTGCTAGACATGACGGAGTTGTTCTAAATTCAAACTGCAACAACACACACACACACACACACACACACACACACATATATATATATATATATATATATATATATATATATATATATATATATATATATATAGATAGATAGATAGATAGATATATATAACTCAGTCATTTTAAGAGAGACAGATACACACGCACACGAAGTCGAGCTGTTTGTTAGTATGCTAGAAGCTATAGTTCCACCGCAGCATGGTGAACTTTATCTTATCCGAAGGCTTAACTCTGTAAATTTTCAGGTCAGTGCCATTAGATGCCACTTAAAGTACCTAATTAGTTTTTAATTATTCGTGTGAAACGAATTAGCTACTGTTTGCTACATTTATTGACGGTGACCTAAAATTGACTAAGGTACATATAGGATAAAATTCGCAATGCAGTGTGGAACAAACAGTGACAGAAAACACGGTTCCTGGTATACTGACTATACATATCAATGACTATGAAAATGAAAATTCCAAATTCTCTCAAGAGCTATGACAAAGACCGCAAAAACTAGAAATGTGTTATATCAGACCTGGGTTCCTCAAAATTTTTCAAAGAATTCAAAATAGCGCCAGCTGAATCCAAAGTTGTAAACAAGTATAAATGCCTGCACAGTGTGGTTCATTCATCAGTCTACAAACTATTCCATAAGAAGATTTCCATGTAGCGCATCATTGCAATAGTAACAGCAACACTGGCCATTCTTCCACGAAAGAAAAGATCAATTCCAAGAAAATCATTAATTAAAAATTCTCCTCCGTCACTACCCACTTTGTTTGAAATGTGCGGTAGTCTGTACCCATCATTGTAATCTGTCGTACTGTTGTCTACCATAGAACCTTTCAAAATCAGAACTGATGAAAGATAAAAGATATCGGTATAAAAAAAATGAATTACTTATTGTTATTTTCATATGACATCCATCGATTAAATGTGATAAGACCGTACTAATATCAAATGATTTTATTTTTCCATTTTCTCACGCGTAGAAACTTGTTTACATAGGGTCGACAGGTCGCCATATTGCTGTCATTAACTAATCCGTATAAATGCGCAGTAACGTATTTTGAAAAAATAGCACGTAGCTTGAGCCACTCGTTGCTGAATTCTTCAAACACTTAACAACTGTATCAAAGTCGCCATCAGCTTGAGACGTTTCATGAGAGAATAAACTAACTTTGTAGTGATCCCCTGAATACTATGACTCTTTATATGACAGTCTCAAATGCGCACCGAAGGGCCAGAAACTGATCTTTACAGCCAACTTTGTTGCCAGAGGCTGTTCAGACCAGAGAATAAGTACAGTATGCCTAAGACACCAAGGTGTCGGCAAATTTAACAAGAGCTAACAGAGGCTATATGAACTGTGCGCCCAGATCTTGCGTTGCACTTACAACACATTCCTTAAGGGCAAACATAAGCACAACGTACCATGGCGATACCCAAAATCTGGTCACTGGCGCCAACTAGATTAATACAGACTGCGACACCGACCATTCACTTGTAAGCCTCAAAGTTTGAGTACAGCACAGAAAGTTACATGGATTCTTCGCTTGCATAAAAATACGCAGCATGAACTTATATAGCAAATGTCTGCAGTTTCAAAGACCATTGAGAAGTCCAATCCTGAGGATGGCCTTCAATGGGAAGTTAATGATGTTTGGGATGCCATTGACTCAAGCATCTACAAGTGAGCCGTCACCACATTTAGGACAACCTGGACTCAAAACAAAGACTGGTTCGAGAAATACGTTGCCTGTGAACTAATCAGATACGTAGAATGAAGCTTAACTAGAGCGCATTCTAAATCCATCACAAGCACACTTTTGGATCTCAAGCTGGCAAATCGAGCGGTGCAGAGGATCCCAGGTACAGCACACATCAGTGCCATTTACAAAGGAATAAAGAAGATGCCCCAGCATCATCAGCCGCGTAGACTGATGAATTGATCACTTAAAGGAGAAAGTGGAGGTATCGTTGGGTTGAATACCACCTGGATCTATTTTGAAGCGAAACGGATATCTCGCTTGACGCACGGCCAGTGTTGTATTAGCCGGCATGAAGGAAATCGACAAAGCGCCAGCAGATCTTAACCTCTTCTAGATATTCGAACGTTAGCATCACCGTGATGTATAAGAATAAAAGCGACTGTGGAGACAGTAACAGCTACAGTATTATCGAATTCCTCAACAGTAGGGAGAGACCGTTGTCAGAGTTATATTCAGGAGGCATCAAGCACTCGAGAACAGAGTGCTTCCAGAGCACAAGGTAAATTCTGAGTGGGAATTTGAGCAGTGGATATCATGTTCCAGAAATCACTCTATATTGCCTTTTTGCGATCACAACAGGTCGATACGGTCAACAGTACAGACGTCTTCAAGGTATTCGGGAAAGATCAGTTGCCTCTGATAGCATCAAGATAAAGTGAGTAGTGCAAAAGGGCTACGTTCTGGCCTCAAAACGCTTAGACAATGTTGTCTACCTTACTTCTCAACCTCGCCATTTGCGCATAAATGGCAACTATCTGCTCATACATGAGTGCCGACGTAAATTTGTCAATCGCTATAAATTGAAAGCTAAGGCCGAAATGCGGCATGTTTTGATCTGACAAGTTCTGTTCGCAGACGATACAGCACTAGCTACCCAGTTGCAGAACAACATAGACTTACTCTCTCATCAATGTTCCATGTTCTCACTCAACAACAACATCAATAGAAAAGTAGTCATGACTGACGACCTCTCACTTGAGGAAGGGATCAATATCCACATTGGAGATAATAGCAACCCTTACAGCAGGCCACCAAAATGTTCCTGGGACTCAACAAACGTTCCAAAAGACCACGAGATGGATTCGTTAGGCCCATGTTCCCAGTATTTTGCTGTGGCAGCAAGACAGTGACTACACACAAGAGCCAAGAGAAGATACTCAACAGCTTCCATCTCTGCAGCTATCGTTGTATCGTTGGCAATACACTAACAGAAATAGGTCACCAGCACCAGCGTCCTTGCCCAGTCCAGTCTACAAAGCATCCTGGTCATGCTTAGACAGTGACGACCATGCTTACTATGACATTTGCTTAATATAATAAGAGACCAACTGGACTCCCAAAAAGTCGCATTAAGATGAATGCAAGCAAAACATGACATATTTAAACATCGACGTCAGTGAATAAGAGATACCGATAGGCAGCAGCGACAACTGGAGCTGCAAGCTTTGTGTTTTAGAACACCATCGTGACAAAGCTTTTGGCACAAAGTTAGTTCCAATGCAGGACATAGTGTGCTATCCAGTCTACCACGGCCTAATCTGTCATTTAAGTTTATGACTTTATACCCACCAGAGTAGTTACAGTTAAACTAACAAGCAAGTCATCACCATGGGCTACTGTGTACAATACCCATCGTCTCAGTCAGACAGACGGATCTTAACTATGTTTGCCTCTAATGTACATCAATTGGAAATAAAATACTTGCTACTGGAATTTTTAAGTATAATATATTTAGCCTAAAAGCCGAAAACATTAATAAAATACGGCAAAAGCACTTGTATATTAAGAGCGGTATCAAAGGAAGGTCGTGCATTTAATAGAATTTGCAAACATTATGAGTCGAGTATAATGTTCACTTCATTATTTTGGGTAACTTAGACTGTACACAATATTTTATTATCAGTGATTACTTTACTGGTCTCTAAATCTTTTGGTTGCTAGTTGGAATCCTCCGCAGACAATCAGGTCGGCTGTCTCTCAGTAATTTATTTTACTCATATTACTAAGGAGATGTTCGGTGCGTATGTACCGTTGAAATGAAATGATTACTCGTATCTATCGTAAATAAGCCTTGATATGGAATAAGGCAGCGTTCCATTTTATCTTTTTTTTTTCTCTGTCTGTCTTTCTGTCTCTCTCAAACACACACACACACACACACACACACACACACACACACACACTCATATCAACGAGACAAATACTAAACTCTAATTCCAAGAGAAAATCTGGAATACAACACCTAAGAATGACAGCCAAAGTATATACAAAATAATTAAAAGTGTAGGATGAAATATTATAGAATAAAAACGGTCTTATAATGGGCACACAACATGTCTCCTCCGCGGTGCATTCAGGTGAAATTGTACCTCTAGTACAGAGAACCACAGCGTTATAATTTAACAGCAAAGGATGGAACTCATAGTTGACGAATATCAGCGCCATCATTAATATTTAATATCCACATAGTTTCATTGTCGTAGTAATGGGAATATGTCATGAGAACGACTTAACTATGGTATTATCACAACAACTACTACAACTACTAATACCACTAATATTAATGCTACTAATACTATTTTACAAATAATAATAATAATAATAATAATAATAATAATGACTGTATAATTTATATAAAACCTTATGCAGTATTTAACGAAGGAGATAGTATCCCAAATAATTGTGATGATAAACAATGCTTGACTCAAGTTTAATAAGAATGCATTTGGACGGTTATACACATTTCTTTAGGCAACATTCTCCACGAAATTCCAAGCGCAGTATGCAGTATCGTTCCATCGTTATTACACAGACTGTTAAGTGATTCAATTGAATCTCGGTTGAGTTATTGTGGTTTGTTTTGTTGAGAATGTGGCTCTTTTGATCATTCATTCGTTTTCTGAGACCAACTGTTTCGCCAGCGCATTACGTGGCATCGGTATATATATATATATATATATATATATATATATATATATATATATATATATATATATATGCTATTTATTGTGCAAAACCATCATATATGTTGTTTCATGCTTGTGCTTGTTGTCGATTTACTATGATTTACTGTGTTGATTTAGCACATAGAGAACAAACACACCCATACTCAAACATACAACCAAACCAAGCAATTTACACTAGTTGTTACAAGGAAACACCAATGAAGATTTAATAAATCGGAAAATGTTTAATACAGTAAACTGTATTTCTTTCTTTGGAATCCGTCCAACTTCAATTTACCTGACTTAACGATTCTTGTCATCTCCCGTAGCGCTTTACTGCAAAAGTTCCCTGCAACACCGCTTGCTGTGACTACATCATAAGTTCCTTAAAAAAATGTGATCCGATTATAAACGGTGCTAAATGTAAAGTTCTTACCCTTCAGAGGAAACCGTTATGGAATCTCTAAAATATTTCTTTGAATGTTTGTTTTTCTATTTCATTTATTTATTTATTTATTTTTTTATTTATATATTTATTTATTTATTGTTCAACTATGCTTCGTATCAATGTACAGTTTCATAACGGGCCAAACAATACCCCAGAACCAGGTAAGCTCGTAAAATAGACAGGTCATTTTGCTACTTGATCTAATCCTGAATCAGCTGCACGACTTTTAGCGTACAAAATAATAAGTTTCCTGGCCCTCAATTGAAGCAATAGCGGTTGGTTCTGTACAAATAAAGTTCAGATATTTGAAGCGGACTGATTTCCCCATTTCAGGGACAAACATGAGAAGTTGAGAAAGATTAGTATGCAAGAAAGAATATGCATCCTATGTCTTTTTCCTGAACGTGTCTCGACAAAATATCCAAATTAAGTTAAAAACTTTAAAAAGATTTTTAAATAAAATCAGACATTAATCTTCTATGTACACAGTAACTCAATATTTCCTAAAATGCTATATAATGATTTGATGTATATATTTATGTTTCGAAAAAGTTTAAATTATAAACTTATACTCTTAAATTTACTTGAATATCACATAATTAAATTGATAAACGGGGAATAAATTAATCACTGTTTCGTCACACAATAAACTCTCTTGACAGGCTTGTCTTCGTGACTGAAATTAAATATGGCTGTCACTGCAAAACATAAAAATTTATTTAACGACAAAATCTAAAGATAATCCCACTTCTCTATTACATTCCCTTCATTGAATTTTGTTATGGGTACAGCATCGTTGAGTTGATGGCAGGATACCATAGATAAGTACGACCGTCTAGTAAGTTTGTCTTTTTTTTATCTCTTGTGTTTGTATTGGGTTTTGTTTATTTCCCCATTAAACAAGATTTAGTAGTGACGAATTACTCCTGGCTCTCTTGTTTAGTCTTTGTTCGGTAGATGTAAATTGTACCTTCCTCTGAATAAGTTTTAAACAGTGTATTAGTTACTAACTCTTGCTCTGAAACAGGTTTAATTATTACATTATTAGAAGAATAGGTGTGTACATTTCAAGAAATATCAATGACAGTTAACATTATGCTATATAATGCAAACTGTTTTAAAATGTATTGTGAAATGTTTTCAAAGAAAATATGGGGATTACCATCATCCATGTCCAAAGCCTTGTCTGTGATGGCGGTGTTGATGTAAGTTTCGTACACATTTTTCTCTTTTGCTTTCGCGAGCATGTTTTCTGCTGGTTCCAATCCATCAATGTGTTTGAAGCCGTTCTTTTTCAACTTCAGAAAAAATATAAATTATTGTAATGATGCTCTTAATTAACAAAATATCTGCATGTCTGTTTTCATGAACAGCTGGCAAAGGACTCAAATTACTGAGATTTATAACAGAGATACTAATGACATATTTGGTGTTATTGATAGCCTATGTGAGACTAGTCGAGTTTGATCTTTTAAGATTTGTGTGATCATGTTAAGAAAACAAAGTAGTCTCGGTGTTTACAACGATTCCAATATTATTCGGGCACGAGAGAGTTTTACATTCACTATTACGAATATTTCTTGAAGATGGATTCCAACAAAAAGGTCAAGATTTATCTCGATGATAAAGCGTAGTTTATAGCAGATTTAGGCGGGGGAGATAAAGGCATACGGATGGCTTAATGCAAAGACATTAAGAAATAAAAACTCAGATCATCAGTATCATATGAACAAATGCAAGATTTATGAGTTCGACAAATGGAGCAACGGAAACAATTATTTTAATACTTTAGCCTCCCACAGAACGGTAAAAACTTCGACTTTAATATAACTATATGCAATAACGATTTCATTTTACAAAAGAAAGGAAAATATATGACCTCCACTTTGAGTTTAAATCATGTTACTTTGCAATAAGTGATCAAAAATGTGTGAGCTGTTGAAATTTTAGTTTTTCTCCTATACAGTGATGATAAAAATTTACCAAATTTCATTCTTGAACATCAGTATGTTATTGCTGTCAGCATGATACATAAATAATATTGCATATGTAAAAAAGAAATTATCCTTAACCAGACGATACCGTGCTGAAATTCATCATATAATTAGCATATTTAATATTATACAACTTTGAGCATATTATATACAATGATATTATTTGAGAAAAGTCCAAAACGAAACGAAATAAATTAAAATTGTTTTGCAACACAAATGGCGGAGAGAATTGTTATTGTGACCAGATCTACAGTGTTCACTGGCTGTTGTACAGGAACAAAACACTGAGATCTGTTTATTTCTAGGGGCTATTAAGGAAAATAAAGCCACCCAAGTAACAAGTTGTCATGTTGTGAGCAAAGGGGTTTTCATTGGCAATTCTTAGTCTATCACATGAAACTCATTTGTTCGGTCATTTAGGAATCAGAGAGACTTATCGCAAGATCTCAAATCATTTTGTTGACCGAATGTTATAAGTGATGTTTTTTTAAATACTGTAGATCTTGTCACATGTGTCAATTGATAGGATTGGTAAGACTCCCTTTCAGTTTTTTCATGTATTTGACAAACCATTTAGTAGAATAATGGTAGATTGTGTCACACCATTACCAAAAACCACGTTCTGCAACATATACTTGTCGACGGTAATGTATGCCTCCACAAAATTTTTAGAGGTAATCCCTTTGCAGAATATTAAGACTATGACCATATTGAAAGCTTTGGAAAAGTTGTTCACATATTGTGGCCTTCCCACGTCTGTCCAACCTGATCTTCTTGGATATTTTATGTCTGTAAGTTTCTCCAGCATGCTGTGTATGAATATGATATTCTTTGGAAAGAAGTCATCATACGTTGAAGAATATGATTTGGTTTTATTGTTTTGGCACAGAACAAGATTGGAACAAGGGTGTTCATTTGTTGTTGTTTGCTGTTAGGAATTAGTTGTAAATTGCATTCAGGTCAAGTAGCATTGTTCTTATAAAGTTGCAAAGAATGTTAGTAACTTAAATTACATTATTAACATTCCTCGGAGCCAAATAGAAACAATGGTCACAGGTTAATGGAATATGTTGATACAGATCTGTAAGTAATTCAGTCAATTTAGTTGTACCTATCCCACATAATGACAATTTAAACGAAGATGTGAAACCTGAATGCAGCGCTTTGGTGTAACCAATCTTCGAAATTATGAAACATTATACATTCTGCACCAGAAACATTCGTATATGATGCCACAAGAGAAGACAACTATTAAGCAAATATGAGCATTTGTTTCCAGATGTTCAAACACGAACACATAAAATATATCATGACGTTGAATTTATTTATTTTACACCTGTGAAACAACATCTTTATATGATGAAGTCACTCCAAAACGAACGAGATTCATTTTTAGCTGAAGAATGACTCCTTCGAAAGTAACTGGAATGACCCATGTATTCCAGTACCCAAACCAGATAATACTTTCTGTATCTCTACTGATTAATGAAAAGGAAACAGGGTCGCCAAGACAGACACCTTTCCAATCCCTAAATCGATGACTGCATTGACAAAATTGGAAATGCAAAATATGTAAACACGTTTAACCTTTTGAAGGCATTCGGGCAATCTCCACTTACGGAAATAACAAACTAGATTTAAGCCTTTGTAGCCCCAGGATATACAGAATTGTAAAGCTTTGGATGATATTATAATCCACAAAATCACCTGGAAAGATGATTTGGAAACCATCTGGAAGTTCATTGATCAACTCTGGGATATAAATTTGACAATTAAATTTAGGTAAATGTGATATTTTCCATGCTTATGTTACACGTTTAAGACATGCTGGGAGACACAGGCAAGCTAAACCTATGAATTTTAAGGACATGCTGTCTCTGAATACAAATTTATTTCATCTCCATACTGTGGTCAGTCATTTCAAGTATATGCTGACACATTCACATTCTAGATGAATTATATTGCATTATTCTTTACATACGTTGAATAATTCATAATATATACTTTGAATAGAGTTACGATATGCTCCGGGTAACTGTGTATTGGCCGAGCGAATGAACTCCTCACATCCCTGCGAGTGTGTCCGCTACAAAATGTAGTTCTACGATTGTTCTTGTTGTTCATAATCACATATGCAAATTGATAAGTTGATTGTTTTCTTTCTGAGTTTCTATTTTTATTCAGAATTATTTAAATCAATATAAGACACACTCATTATTTAAACATGAAATATGTTTTCTTTATGAAGAATATAGTGCACGACAACCACGGTTATTTTCTTGTACACTTAACCTGAACTGTCAGGCATTCATGTAATGCCGTAGAGAAATTAGCGTGGAATAGAAACTAAGCGAAATGACGAAGCAACAAGACGTAATTAAAATATTTTAAAATATTGACAGTTCATCATAGTCATTATTCTGCTTGAATTAACATTTCTAAAGATTATAAAAGTATCTCTCTCTCTCTCTTTCTCTCTCTCTCTCTCTCTCTCTCTCTCTCTCTCTCTCTCTCTCTCTGGCGCACTAGGGTTGGTGTCACCCAGTGCCGTAACTTACGGTGGCTACGCCATGGACCTCCTTCCCGCACAAAGATTCGAAAATTGTATAAACAGCTATTTTTGTGTTACCCTCTGATTGTGTCACCCGGTACGGTCTGCACCCTCCTAGTGACACCACTGCTCTCTTTCTCTCTGTCTGTCTATCTCTCTGTCTCTCTCCCCCTTTGGAACGGTTTGACTAAACGTAACTATCATTCAACTGGTCCAGATACATCGTCGTATGATACAAGCGAAAATCTCCAGAGCTTATATTTTCGTGAACTTTCGCCCGTATCTAGCTACGATAATCCAGAGAGAGAGAGAGAGAGAGAGAGAGAGAGAGAGAGGGAATGAGAGAGATAGAGAGACAGAGTGAGAGGGGGGAATATTTTTATATTTAATAATTAATAATCGACTTTTAGAACATTATAATAGGTTTAAGAAACAAAGACAACAAAGCATTAAATACACTACAGTATGTGTACCTCGTGACCGACAATTTTAACATATAAGCCTAGTGTCGACTGGCGAATGCAACTATGTATCATTAATATTATGAACACTGTAGATAGATCACAAGGAAAGCGTAAACATGCCGTTACGACGAATCAGATTACTGTTAGTTACTTGGTTCAAGTTCAGTTTTACATGTTGCCAATGTGCAAATAAGAAACCGACCAACGTCAGGACAAATAAAATAAGATGTTCATAGTTTGGCCACTGGTCATATGCAGTGAAGTAACACAATACTGATTATTAGAGGCAAATCTGATGCTGGTCAATGCGGCCAAGCCATACAAACATTACCAATTTTTGTTTAAATTTGTAATCTTAGTTGTAGGTGGAAATCGATATAACATCACCTTACTGTAAATTTGCTGCGTATAATATCATAAAAGGTAAGAAATGTTGTTATTTTTAATGTTTTTAAAATCTCTTTGCGAAATTCAAACAACACAAGACACCATTAAAATGAAATTGTTCTATTCTGTTAGAAGTGAGGTTGTGTCTTTGATCTCATATAATTGTCGAAAATTAAATAGAATCATATTTCAGAAATTACGGAAAATAGAGATACACATGACACACGAGAAACTGTCGAGGACAAAAGAGAAGACAAGTTGAGTAACAAATATGTAGAAGGGAAGGACTATGATAATGACAGTCTTAGAATCAATTGTTTTTCTCTTAAAATAATTGGAACTATACATGCTAATCGCAGAACACATGGGATGTCTAATTGAGAAGTGTTGAGAAAGTCCAGTTCAGAATTGTCAAAAAGTGACAATATTCATCACGAAGCAAACAAATGTTATTTTAGTTGGATTTCCGCCAGTGGTCGTGCGCAGCGAAGTAACACAATTCTGATTATTCCAGGCATAGATGATGCTGCTATTGCTGCTAAATTATACAAATAGTACTTAATACTCTCTGGTTGTAATATTCAGTGTATGAGGAAATCGAAATAACTTCACCTTGCTGTAAATTTGCCATATATAGAGCAACTGTTAATATGATAAAGCGCGGTAAGAATTGCTATTATTGTTACACTTTGTTTTAAATAAACATTTAACATTTCACCTAATGCAATGTATTCACAAGCCTTTAGATTTAGTTATTTAAATATCTGAAACTGCTATCCAACTGTGTTACAGGTAAGTTAATAATTTCTATTCGTTCCAAACATTCTTGTAATACATGATTTATGCTTTAGACATTTTAGTCATCTTTTAACTATTTATTATTTTCTTTCCCATCAATTAATTCTAGATTTCCATGGAACTATATAACCTCTTCTATAACCTTTTCGTCATGATAATTGTGCATTATAATCTCTGTTTCAATTTCATGTTTACTGAAATGCTTATTGTTTAGTTTATTGTTCGCATGCACATTTCCTTGGGTACCAAATTTCTTTTTTCTGATGATAACGGATAGGTCAAGCGGATAGCTATCTTGTGCCACTAAAAAGCATTTCCTAAAGATTTACTGCTTTTTCTTGCCTTTAATGTCTTTATTCTGCACCGTATTTGCTTACAAAGTTTGAGCTTCCTTTGTATCAAGAATGTCTGAAAGGTGTTTCAGATCAATTTCGCCGTATTTTGTACGGTGTTGTTGATTATAGGACGTTGCGATCTTCATCAATCATTAGAAGAAAGTACTGTTTTATTAATTTCTATTCGAACTTGATTGCCAAGATTTTGTTTTTGAAAGTCGTCACCACTTCCTGCCGTTGTTTGATTGTTTACATAGCAAAGAAAATGGACAAGCTACTGTCGGAGAAGGAATTACGATTTATCGAAGACACAAATAGTTTGTTCTGAAAGAGTACCTGGAAATTTACTTCAGTCTGCCGATAACAACCTGCGATGTTTGAAAAATGAACTGAAAAGATAACTGCATTACTTCGAAAGGAATTAGATTCTTCAGCGGAGATTTGTCATTTAAGCATTAAACGTTAGTTTCATATCGCCGATATATCTAAATTTCAATACGCCATGAAATTGCAATATGGAATAGATCCTGAAAATATGTTCTGTAAATTAAAATGTGTTGTGATTGTTTTTGTAATTGATAAGTGTGTGATTGTACATGATTTCGTTATAGATCTTAATGATGAGATGTTTTCTTGTCATCTACTATTTTACTATCTGCTTGTATTTTTTCAAATTTCCTAGTATGTTGTAGTAGTATAATGGGGTAGCTGTAGGACAATGGGAATTAACATGGCAACCCCCATGCCCCGGCATGTATAGGGACAAAACGTATAGGGACAATGGGAAAATACATTACAGACCCCCTTGGGCCTGTATAGGGACAAAGTACACTGAGACATCTATAGGGACAATAGGAAAAGTACATTACAGAAACCTTGGGCCTGTATAGGGACAAGGGAGAAACTTACTTTATACTTATACAACATTTTTAAAAACATGGGGGGGGGGGTGGCAGGCAAGAAAGTCATTTCTTCTCGAAGCATATGAGAGGCCCTGAAAAGGGTCTTTGGGTTCTTCTATTTTCTTAAATTCTTTAACCATCTTCTGACTTTCTCCATCATTCCTTTCTTCTTCTTCTTCTTTATCTCTCTCTCTCCCTCTCTCTCTCTGACATTCATTCGGGATGGCCCATGGCTTTAAATTTCTCTTGTATCCTGATCCAGTCTTTATTCAGTTGGTCAAAGGCCTCTTTCTTCTTTAAGCTTTCCTTGTCCTTTCTTTCTTTACTCCATTTTTCTTTTATCTTCTTGACTCTACCACCTTTCTCAAAAGTTCTTCAGTTTTCTTGAGCTTGTCCAGACCTCTTTTGACAAATGGCCACTCTGACCATTGCACCATACCTTCCAAAAAACACCTTACTTCGATAACGTTATCCAGAGCTTGTTTTAACGTTCCCACTCTGACATAGGGTGGATTAATCAACCCTCTCAACTTCTTCACTTCTTCTTCTATTATCTAATCTATCTTCTCCCTGGCTACTTTTAGTTTGTTAGCAAAGTTCAGGCTGTTTCTTATCCTCCATTCTCGTTCAATTCTTTCCACTTCATATTCAGCATCTATCATCCAATAGTAACTCTCCTTCAAGTTATTGAACAGGTCTGAAGCTGCTGCCATCTTGTTTTTTCGGTTATACCCTTGAATGGCGCGAATGGCGAACGCTTTGAGTTTTTTAAGTATAACGCACGGACGTGAAGGAAAACATCCCTTATTTTTCTTCTCATATTATCTACTATCACACACAGATAAGCAGACAGATAACTAACCACAATTATACTAGCCGCACACGCGAGGAAGCAAAACAAACCCCAATATACTATCCACAAACGGGAAGGAGCGAAAAACAAACCCAAATATATTATCCACACACGGGAAGGAAAAAAAAAACCATTTCTATATTATCCACACACGCGAAAACGCAACATTAAACCCAAAATCTGCTATCCACAAACGCTAATAAGCTAAATCAAACCCCAAAGCTACTATTCACTCACGCGAATAAGCAAAAAACATAACCAAAATATAATATCCACACCCGGAAGGAGCAAAACACAAACCCAAAATCTACTATTCACACACGAGAAGGAAAACAACAAACCTTTTCTATACTATCCACACACGCGAATAATCAAAATTAAACCCAAAATCTACTATCCACACACGCTAATAAGCTAAATCAAACCCTAAATCTACTATCCACACACGCGAATAAGCAAAAAACATAACCAAAATTTATTATCCACACACGCGAAGTAGCAAAATCAAACCCGAATATACTATCCACACACGCGACGAAGCAAAAACAAAACCCAAACATGTCATCCACACAGAAGGGACGGTTAAAAGACATACACACTCCTATCTACACAAACGTACGTGAGCGCTTACAAAACCCAATAATCTAATACCCACACAAACGTACGTGAGCTCATACACACACATGCACAGACACACACACACACACATTATTAAAGAAGTGAGTGTTTATAATCACACTACTCCACACTCATACAATTGGCAACTTGAATAGTCTCTTTTCTAGAACTTTGGTTAGCCCTGAAAAGGGCTGTTTTTTTAAAACTTCAAATGCACCTGGTTAATGCCTGCATCTTCCAGGCCGAGCACCGCACATGGATCGTCTGCTACAATCTCCTTCCCAATATACCCTTGTGGCTGGGAGCGCAGAGGCGGGTTGAGTGGCTTCACTATCCCACTCCTCCGTTTGGGGAATGGTGAACACTTATTGTTCCCTCTGTCTTCTTTGCCTTTTTTGCCACACTCGAGGATGAACTGGTCTCATTGCCTCCTGTGGGCGCTCTACTGGTTGTTGTTGTTGTTGTGGCTGTGGATGTGGTTGTGGCTGTCTTGCTGGTGCTGGTGCTACCTGTGGAGGCGTCCTTTCCATGGGCATTACTTCACCTTTTTGTCTTATGATAAGGTGAGGCAAAATGGTAATCTTCTTTTCCTCCTCTTCTTTCTTTTTCCTCTTCTCCTCCTCCTCCTCCTTTATCCTGGCTTCCTCTTCTATCGCCTCCATGGCCAGCTCATCGAACAGTCTTCGTGCATACTCCAGATGCATATGATATTCGATCAGTTTGGCGATTCTGCTACTCATCTTCTTTAAGTTGTCTCGTTGACAATGGGTAGCCAGACTGACGAGTGTTTCCTTTAAATACGTTAAGCACGGACGTGAAGGAAAACATCCCCTGATACCCAAACTTACATTATCCATATTATCACCAATAAAGAAACAGTCACGCACTTTTTTGTAATGACAATCAATATTTTAAAATTTTTGACAAGCGACGGAAACAAAGGACTTAGAGTCACACTTTCTAACCAAGATAAACAAATTATGTGCTTATATACGCACTTCTAATTTTTTCTAGCATATCATAGGCAATGGAATGATTATTTCTTTTCTAGAGTATTGGGTAGCCCTGAAAAGGGCAGTTTTTTTGTGAACGAGGAGCTATGGCAATATTTTATGATCTAAGATTGCGAACTCGCCTGGCGACAGGCTTTCCCACAGGATATGGTCTGCTTCTTCGGAAAGAGAAAGAGAACTCTTTGGTGTCGACACGGCTTCGTTTAGCTTGGCTAATCTTGAGCACATCTTCGTAGGAGGATGAGTCGACAATGGATGGTCAGACTGGAAACTGCCCCGCTTTTATGGTAAAAGCGCGGGCGCGAAGGAAAACATCCCTACACGGTTTCGAGTCGGAACGCTAAAATAGTTTGATGTGAGAGATAGAGAGAAGTCAAAGAGCATGGTTCATGATACCCATGGAAAACAAACGACAAACGCATTTTTTCAAAACACAACATTCTTTATTCAAATAACTCACAACTAACAATTAACAAATTTTTAAAAATTAACAATCAATAAACTAACAAACATTTTCTCAACAAACTATCTATTTTGGACAAGGTTGATAACGTTGTGAATTAAATTGAGATTTCCACTGTTGGAAGTCATTGGGCCATTGATGTACACTACGTTTCCTCTCGAGAGACAAAAGATAACCATAATGGTCATAAAACCATCGATGTACTTTCTCATCATTTCTAGAATAATGACGATCAAAATAAGTCACTAAATGTTCTAAAGAATATCCCAGACTGCGTTGATGCAGACAATACAATATTGTCCACACACCAATGAATCTGTGCCTTGTAATTTCACATTATTGAATCGTGTTTTCTGAGCATTTCTTCTCATAAAGTCAATGATATCGTCTTCCAAAGGGGGCAATCCATACGAATCAAAATACTTCACACATCCTTCATGAGGAAAGTAGACGGATACCCAGTGGGTTCCTGGGATATGACTGTCGTCCGTGTTTATCACATAAGCTTGATGGTCTTGAGGTTTGCGATGAGGTAGTTCATCTTTTGCACACACGACAGGTTTCCAAGAAGCAGTGTACGGACTGTGGTTCTAAAGGTAATAAAGTTCCCATGTATCCATTTTTTGCATTGTTTTTTTTTTCTTCACTGGCAATGATAAGTGATGAATTCGATCCTGACTTTCTCCTGGAAAAAGTCTGACAAGTAAACGGTTATTAGCTCCGACATCGTACCCTGGTCCAAGAGAGTTTCAATGTGACGGATCTCCAGAGCCGTTAATGGGGGCCAAGAATGTTCACGCAAGCCTTTATACCACTGATGAAACACGGCTTCTTCCGGGATAAGACCACAAGCTTTGTCCAGATACTCGTCCAATGTTTCTTCTTGACTCAGCATCAGACATTTATCGTGTTGAATTTGGCTGGGATGGTCGTTTTTACATCCATAGAATCTTTCTTGATCAATTCCGTAATTTTTTCGGCCAAGTGTTTGGTAAAACAGGAGACTAAATGTTGTTCTTCTTCTGGCCATCTGGACTTAATTACTAGGTCTATTTGGTCTTTGTCTTGGGGTTATCCTTCCATGGTCTCCTCACATTCCATGTCCAAAGATTCTGCACTATGTAACGAAGGTTAACAGTCTTCCATGGCTTCTAATAGTCTAGAATGACTTCTCTCAAACTGTTGATTTCTATGGTATTATCGAATTCGGCATACAGGATCACGTTCACCGTGTGATCTGGAGGTCGGTGTGCAAACTCGAAGCTGACCTGATTTTAGAGGGTGGAAATGTCTCTCGTCGCTGCTTTGGTCTGGAGTGAATTCAAAAGCCCACAATGCATAACCTCCTGCGTAATTGTCGTACGTAATACCGTGACTGCTGTTGGTTCCTAACTGGCCGGTAGCTTAGTGCAGGGACAAGTACGATATCAAGTAATTCTTCGCGTTACCAAACTTAGGTTCGAAAGGCCTGGTACACAAGGTCTTACCATCGCGACTGACTTCGATCTTGGACACGTTGTAATGATGAAACTCGAAAGGATTTTCCTTGTAGGCTACGTTAAAGGCTGAGTTTTTGACGATACCAAGGATCAACCGCTTGGGTAACTGGCCTTGAAACAGATGATCTTCGATCATGGATTGATGGTGAGCGGGGATGGTGAACGTTTTCACTTCCACGCTTCGGATCGGATACTTGGCAGTCGTTCTGCTCAAAGTGTGACTGATATCGTTTCCCACTTTAGGTAACACTTCCACACGTCGCACGTAGAGTCTGGTTTCTTGGATAATGGTTTTGTAATCGGGAGTTGCAGTCATCAAATGGAAAGTGGCACTGCTACGATTCAGTCTCAGGCGAACATCCACCCCGTTCAGCAAATACTTTTCTTGCAACCACACGTCCAAATGTAAACGATCCATTAGTTCTAAATTACGGCTTTTAGCCATTTTTGCCTTTGACGTTCAGTAAATCCCTTATTGTCTTCATCTAGTTCGGTGAATTTGTTTGCCTTGTCAGGTTTCCATACCACGCTGCCATCGAGATGAGTGTTTTTAGCCTCTGTTCCGTATGTTAAGAGATTTTCCAGGTACGCTCAGTAAGGGTAAGTATCCATGCTGCTGCTGATGAGTTTTTTATTCCAATACAAGTCCACATCGCTGAACAAGGAATGCATAAAATCGGCCTTTAGATCGGGACCATCTGTGGTCATGTCGATCACTTTCACTTTCAAGTATATAAAACTGCTATTCACATCGATGTAATCTTCGGGCTGTCCTTTGATTTCAAACTCAATGTTATCGGAATCCGTCAAAGAGGAGACGGGATGAAATTCGACCCATTGGGATTCTTGCATCATCATCATGGTGGGGGGCATGGCAAACATATCCAGTTCCGACTTGGAATAGGCGCAAGACTCTCGGTGCATCATGTTTTTTTATCTGTGTGTCTTTTTTATAATCAAAAACGTCTAAGTCTCGAACAGTTCTTCTATTCGTAGTCTTTCTAGCTGTAGGTGAATGAAGTCATCTGAAGGGTTGTTTTCTTCGTCCTCTTTTTTACCTTGTCCTTGCTGTGGCGTCAGGGAAGCAGGAATGCCTGACTCGGAGAAATTCAGAGTATTGATAGGCGTTTCTCGGCGGCCCACACTGTCTTTGCCCTTTTGCAGCAAGATATTTTTGCCTGCTCTTAAGAATGCTTCTTTAGGGTTTTGTTTCTCGATGATGACATTTTGGAGAAACTCTTTACCTTGCGTCAATGCGGCATCTTTCAAGGCATGCAGTCCGCGTGTCACCATTGATTTCAACACCGGAGCTACTCAACGAAAGGCCGATTTCAGCATATCTCCTAAACTATGTCCTCGCTGTCGGGAGACACCACGGTACACTGGATACATGACTTACGAATCGTAAGAGAACCGTTTTCGAAAATGGAGTTTCACCGTGACTTTCCCTATGGTGAATCGAAAATTTTGTCCCAAATCTCTTTTTATAGCAATGATAAGACTTGCTGACGGAAAAATAGTGAGGATGTACAAATTCGCGGTGAACGTGATAAGTGTTTCCACCTTCCTAGTCAGCGTTCGTGGCAGAATCCATTTGGAAAGGAATGACACGCAGTCACGGTACGGAGGTGTTTCCCACCATGTTATACTCCACCACATCGAAGTACACAAATATCAAATTCAGTCCTTGGTTCAGTTCTACTGGGGAACGAAATAACTTGGCAAAAGAATCATTGTCGGAAATGACTGGTAATTCTTTTTTATTGATCAGTGCCATCCTCATCTCCATGTCCCCGTCCAACATGTCGAACAATTCAGGAAAAAATAAAACGGACAACAATTAGCTCCCCTCAGGAAATTTCATCAGGAGGCGACTAGCTACTTGATGGTACTCAAGGGTGACACTTTTTCTGACATTCTCCAGAACTTTAAGAAACATGACATTAAACCTGGAAGCAATGGTACTCACCAAATGGTGTCCGCTAAAATAATAGCCTGGGGGAATAAACAAGTGATAGGTCGACTTTTGAGTTTCTGAGTTATATGTTTTCTTATCATATTTTACATTGGTATCCAAGTACTTTTGCCTTTTCTCGTCATGAACTTCCACTGAAAAAAAAATTTGATTTGGAATGACATTGAGGACTTGTGTCGGGTGAATGATTTCCTCCAAAGCCACTTCCCAATTGGCTTCGTGATCTAATTGAATGGCCTCAGGTAATTTGGCCGTGTAACAGCAAAAAGTGTTGTTGGGAAACACCTCATGGAACTGTCGCTGGTTAAGGTTAAGTAAAATTGGTTATGGTGGTTCATAATTCCAGAGTTCTGTGGCTGTCCGATGGGTTACTGGAAATCAGAGGAGTGTCTCCGCACAAAATGTGGCTGTTGTTGTCGTTGTTGGAATGGTGACTGACACTGGGCGCAAGATTCCGGTTGTTGCCTTTCGAAGAGAATTTCAGGGATGGATTGGGAAGAAGGTAACCGATGCAACTATAAAATATTCCACAATTGTTTGTCTCTTTGTTGCAAACTCAAATTGGCAATGGCTGCACCGATGACACAATATACCACAAAGATTTGTCAGAAAAAGACGATTTGCGTTTTAGGCACACGTTCTCCACACCAGACCCACAAGGGTTGCTTTTGTAGATCGTGCGGAGAAGAACTGGGCGAAGGAGTGGTCGCTGCAGTGATAGCGGTAGCTGAGTCTGTGTGAAAGGGCATGATGGTCACTTCTTTTTATAGTCGATGACTTGCGAAGCGTCGATCCAAGAATCAAAACTGGGTGGATATCCTTTCCAACGTACTTTGGCTTCTTTGATACGTCGTTTGCCCACTTTTCGGGTTCTGCGTTCGAGAATGCTTTCGATGTCGTACACATCGTCTTCTTTTGTGTGACACGGAGTAACTCAGGCAAATAAAACGTTCCTTTTAACACTTCTCCGTTCATGTATTCCAATTCGGTGGTCCAGTTAGGTAAGTAACCTTTGTCAAAAGTGCGTTTGGTTTGTACCCAATCTCATACGGATAACACTTCACTTTTCTTATGGGCAGCCACCGTCTGGGACGTACCAAACAGGCGATCAGAAACCAGCACTTCGTTGTCGGGAGTCACATCGGGGGGGGGGGGGGGGGCATGTCCAATGCTTCGATGGTAAGGTTGGTTGTACGCTTGAACCAGGTACGGTGAGATGTCGCTGTACTTGAGAGTGTGGTGATGCGTAAAATATTTCCACATGAGTTCTTTCAAAGTGCGTTGAAAACGTTCCACGATGATGGCTTTGGTTTCTGGAGTCTCGATGGTTAAAAAAAATGAATGTCACGTTTCATTAATTCTTTTTGGAAAGCTTTTCTTAGAAATTCGATGCCTTTTCAGTTTGTCATCGAATGGGGTGACGACCGCTTTGTTCAACACCTGTTGCAGGGCTCGCACTAATTCGCTGCTCGATTTGGAAGTCAAGGGCACGATCTAGGCATATTTGGAAAAGACATCGATGACACAAAACAAATATTTGTAGTCACGATTGTAAGTGGCTAAATGAGAGACATAGGCTAAATCGCCTTGCCATTGATGATCGATGCCTTCCACTTGGGTGAGACTTCTGGAAAACATTCGTCGAATGGGTTTGTGTAAAGTGTAGTTAGCTTGTTCTTGTACCCACCGTTGCACTTGAGGTAAACGGAGACTTTTCAGCAGAAATTTGGCAGCACGATACAATTTCTGAACTCCTCCGTAACTGGCAGGATGGGATGGATAGTAGTAAATGTTGGCTAACACTTTTCCATTTTCTGGTTAATAAGTCACCCACTCTTCGCTGATGCTACTTTGGACGGGGCGAAAGGGTGGCTTGGAAACGGATTTACGTGTCCGATAGGCCACGGGAGTAGAAGTAGAAGCTAGTGGTGGAGGTGGTAATGGAATGACTTTGGTCTTCTTTTCTTTTTTCACTTCTGGTTTCTCTTCATTCTCTTTCACTTCTGTCTTTTAAACCCAAGCTGTCATTTCTTCTCGTTGGGGTGTGGGGGAAGAGGTCAACAAGGACGCTGCAATCTTACTAGAAATGGGAGCTGCTGACGGTGTTTGAAAAACTTCTCGTATCTCTTCTTCCTCAGGTTTTGTGGGGTGGCGTCTTTCATGACCACTGGGGATGTTGTTGTTGGTGGTGGTATGATGGATGGATTTTTCATCAAGGTTTTAAAATCTTTCAGAGTGGGTAGAGCTTTTTCATCTAAAGCTTTCTGGTGAAAGAGTTGCAGTCGTTGCAAGAGTTCACCGTACTTTTGCGAATTTTCTGTTTCGGACAAATCGTGGCGATCCATCAACGACTGCAATTCCTGTTGTAACTGGGACATTTTGGTCAAATTGGGATTGGGAGGCACATGCGGGGTTCGTTTTTCTTGCCAACGATGGTATTCCATCGTTTGTAAGGCACTAAATTTAGTTTTTGTCCTTCCATTCGATAACAAGGGTCACGTCGGAGATCTTTGAGCTCCAGAAATCCTTTTATTCTTGATCCCACGAGTCCTCCCGGCATGGTTCCCAATACACCTTTCAGCAAAGATCCTAACAATAGTGGGAAAATTCCTCCACGTTTGACCAACATCTTCTTCTTTTGACGAATGGGGATTTTCTTTTGAACCATTTGGCGAAGAACGTTACGATGTTTGCCTAAGCCTTGTTTCTGGTGTTTCGACAAAGGGATCGTGCCTTTCAAGACGTTCAAACAACATTCGCACACAGTATCCATGACATCTTTGGAGGCCGTTTGAATGAGTTTTTGTCGCATGGTTGGAGAAGCTTTGGACAGGACAGACAACATGTCCCCATGTTTGACTAAACGAGGATGCAGCCATTTCTTTTTCTTTCTTTTGGGTTTAGAAGAGGGATGTTTTCTAGGGGTGACATCTTTGGGCCTTCAGGAGTACAAAAACACTGATACCCATGCTTTGTCTCAGACCTTTTTTATACTGGAACGCGTCGCCATTGATTGTCTTTACGTCGTATCAACTTGATGACAGGCATCACGCGTCGTGGAGGGGTTCGCAACGGACTAAATCGAGTTAGTTTTTGCTTGGACAAATCCAGTAAACTCTGTAGCATACCCGACCTCTCTTGGACTTTGATTTTGGCAGCAGGTACTTTGTGAGCAGCTGCCACTGCAGCTAAAGAGGAGGAGGGTGTTACCATTGGAGGAGAAGTTCTTGGAGACACGGGTTTCCTTGGTGTTATCAACGGAGAAGTGGATGAAACTGAGGTTACCGGAGATGCGGTCACCGTCGTTGTCGGTCGTGGTTTGCGAATGTAAGGTTGCGTCCTGGCCGAAGAGCCTCTCTTGCGAGTAGAAGCTGTTTTCTGTGGGCTTTTCTTTCTCTGGGGACTTTTCTTTTTCTGTGGGCTTTTCTTTTTCTGGAGTTGTGACCTGGTCTTGACACCGTTGCTCTTTTTCTTCTTGGGACTTGGTTTACCTTTTTTGGGAGTGGCTTTTTTCTTTGGGAACATTAGGATCCCATTTTAAGAGGGAGAGACCGATGACACATCCTAGAGTACCGCTCTCTTCAGGTTTCAAATTGATTTGCTTTTTGGTTTGAGTGTCAATGCGGAGATCGGCCATTTGTGTCAAAGCTACTTTGTTTCTATCAAAAAATCGTTTTGTTTCATGAATCTGAATGATGTCTTGCAATAACTGACGTGCTGTCACCGTGAACCATCGTAAGCCTTCTTTGAGACTGGCTTATTAGACACGATCGCGTATTTGTGGATTTTTCTCGCGACTGATGCCATACAAGGTACGAATCAATTTGACGGGAAGATGAGACTGAAGGGACGTCATGTTGACGCTGTGTGAGACAGACGAAAGGTGTCGGAGGTTTTTATAGACTTTTTTGGTTAAGACGAGGACGGAGACATGTACAGGACAGGCCCTCCGTCTTGATACCAGTGGTGAAACAAATGGGTACGAAATCGCAAATAATCGGGGGTAGTGGGTTTCAAATCGACGAGTAAATAGGCGTCTGGAGTTTGAGTGACATCGTCGTACGCCTGAGTTAGCTAAGGCGTTCCTAACTGTTTGGCTAAGACTTGCACTTGCGATTTATCTCTAGGGCTTTTAAACAAGACCACGTAATGAGCATTGAGACTGATGGTGCGATGGGCATTACTTTGTTGAAACAAATTTTGAGCAATGTAATTGACACTGGCATTGCGATGATGTCCTTTGTGCGTAAACCAAAGTTTAATTTCTTCTTCGTCTTCTCCTAACATGTCGTCGAAAATGACCAGATGGGTTTGACGTGGTCAGACACGATTCCGTCGTCTTCGTTAGGAATTCCTTCCACAAACACGATGGAATCGCCGTGACTTTCTCGCAAGTGGCTGTGCGCCGATTGCCCCTCTTTGTAACACCACATGATTCGTTGAGGTGAACGATCGATCTCATTATGTTTATGTTCGATCAAACGTTTGACAAATTCGGTTTTGCCTAAAACGTTCGGAATGACAGAAATGGCCAAAGGCTACTTTCCGTACTTTTTCAATAACGAAGCCACTCAACATGCTGTTCTACCCCATTTGCCGGAGGCTGACGATTATCACCCCGACAACATGCGTACCGAACAATGAGAAGCTTTCTACGCTTGTTATCAGGATCACGCCTCAGACCATTTCGACTTTCAGGAAGAAATGTTAAAGAATTGTCGTTCCGACGTAGACATTTTACGGCGTTGCTGTGGAAAATTTCGAGAACTATTCATGGAACACGGAGGGGTCGATCCTTTGAAAGAAGCCTGCACCATTGTCAAAGCATGCTCCTTAGTGTACCGTCAACGATTCATGCCCCAAAACACCCTGGCTGTCATCAGCCCTCAAACGACCAACTTTGTCAAACGTCAATACTCGGTCAAAACCATACGCTGGTTACATTACTTGTGCGACATGGAAGACAAACGGTTTCAGCACGCCCGCAACGGACGAAGCGAAAAGACCACCGGTAGATGGCTGGGATTTAGAAAACCCCAAGATCGTGTACGAGTTTAACGGTTGCTTATTTCAAGGATGTCCCGTCTGTTACCCTGAACGTGGCACTAAAAATCAGTTTCTTACAACGAACCATAGAAGACTTGTGCCAGGCCACTTGTCAGCGAAGCTTAAAGTTAGAACACCAAGGATACCAAGTGGTGGAAATGTGGGAAAACCTATCCCGAGTTTAAACGTATCGTAGAAAGTTACAAGTTGATGGACCCCCTGAACCCGAGGGATAGTTTGTACGGAGGAGGGACAAATGCCACATGTTTGCTGTACCTCGATGACGAAGAGAAAGGAGAAGAAATCAAATACTTGGACGTGTGTTCACTGTATCCCTACGTGTGCAAATATTGTCGCTTTCCTACTGGGCACCCACAATTGCTGACAGAACACATCGACCTGGACCACGTTCGAAAATACGAAGGCTTGATCAAGTGCAAAGTTTTGCTTCCCATGGACTTGTACCATCCCGTGTTACCCCACCATTGCCAAGGCAAACTGATGTTTCCCTTGTGCCGTACTTGTGCCGAAACGTGTAACCAAGACTAACCTTGTCAGCACACCCAGGAACGCGCCTTGACGGGAACGTGGGTCAGCGTGTAATTGTTTAAAACTCTGGACTTGGGATACCAACTGTTAGAAGTGTACGAAATTTACCACTTTCCCAAGACACAGAAATACAACAAGGGTGACCAAACTAAGAAAGACATTTTTGCAGACTACGTGGATGCCTTTCTGAAACTGCAACAAGAAGAAAGTGGCTATCCTTTTTGGTGTCACACTCCCGAAGACCAAAAGATATTCAAAGAGAAATACTGGGAACAAGAAGGCATCACTTTAGACCACATCGAGAGAAACGAAGGCAGGCGATCGTTTGCTAAAGTGATCTTAAATTGCTTGTGGGGTAAAATGGCACAACGGCCGTGTTTACCTAAGACTGAATATTTGACAGAACCTTTCCGGTACTTCCAGACGATTCACGACAAAACCTAATACATGAAACACATGGACGTCGTTCATGAGGATTTGATCTTAGTCAATTACGAAGAAGATCTGGACTTTGTACAAGCCGACGAATTTGGAAATGTCATCATTGTGGCTTACGTGACAGCCCATGCTCGCTTAAAATTGTACGAAGCTTTAGAACTGCTAGGGATCGCGTCCTGTACTTTGACACGGACAGTTGCATTTACATCGATCGCCCGGGTCAGCAACACCCTGACATCGAAGGAGACCGTTTAGGAGCCTGGACAGACGAGTACCCCGACGAGATTTTAACTTTCGCTAGTGGCGGTCGTAAAAATTACGGCTACGAATACCGGGACATACAAGGAGAAATGCACACGGAGTGTAAAGTGATAGAACTGACTCTCAATTATCGCACCAGTCGAGTGGTGAACTTTTGGGTATTGAAAGAAACCTTGCAATCTGGAGAGGATGGGAACTTTAAAGTGACCACCTACCAACTGCACAAGATTGTACGTTTACACACTCACCAAATCCTCATTCGACCCTTGAAAAAAGTCTATCAAATCGTATACCAGAAGCGAGTGCGTCTTCCAAATCACTTCACTTCGTGGTATGGACATGTCGGTATAACAAATTGTTTGTAAGAGGATAGCCACCAACAAGAAGGATGACTTCGCCACAGCAAGAATCGAGTGAGAAACCCAATGAGAACTCCAAGTTCAAACCCTACCATTTTCCGATCTTATTGAAGAAAAGGATATTCGCGTCAAATAGAATAATAACTAGATTGACACTGACGAATATGCGAAGGCACTGGCACTCACAGTGATTTGAGCACAGAAATGATAATGCAAAATGTCCAATCAGAATTAAAATTACTGATAAAATTGATAAACTAAATGCCTAAGGGTATTCCCAAGTACCATACAGTTTCCATTGGCAAGTAGACGTCACCTGCGTATGGTCTTACATTCGAACATGAGAGAGAGAGAGAGAGAGAGAGAGAGAGAGAGACAGAGAGAGAGAGAGAGAGAGAGAGAGAGAGAGATGCTGGATGGCATAAAATTCTATCATTACCTCGAGTGATTAGGTAAGAGTTAAGAAGTTAACGATGGTCTATAACGTTTTGCTGAGTGCAAGTTACACGTGACATAACAGATGGAGTAGAATAGTATTTGACTTGTATGCTGACTTTTACATTACAATTTGGAATTTGTTTGCTCGTTATGTGTTAGAGAAAGACTCCGAGTCTCCGTAATGGACAACGTACATACTATATGGTAGGGAACAATAGTTTACTCCCTGTCATGAAACACAAACTAGTAAAATTATACATCTGGTGATTGGCGCTCTCGACCACCTCGTTGTTTGTTACTCGATTTCTCCAGGTGATCCCGAGTATGCGTCAGAGGCATCGCATGTAAAAGGCGCTCAGTCTTTTCTCTTGTGAGGAGTCCAGGTTTCACTGGCGTACGGGGGAGTGCTTAGGACGCACGCACGGTACATGGTAATCTCAGTGTTATGGGTCAGAATGCTGTTGTTCCACACTCTCCGCGTCAACCTGGAGAGAGTTGTTGATGCTTTTCAGATCCGCTTGTTGAGCTAAGCATCCAGCAAGAGGTTGCTAGTGATGTTGGAGCCGAGGTACATAAACTGACTGACCAGCTCAAGTTCGTAGTTGTTGATGATGATGCTTGGGGGGTCCGCGTCCTGAACCATCAAGTTTGTTTTCTTTCAGAAGGCTTCCAAAATGCTTCCAATTAATTTATTTAAGAAAGTCTATTTTACAAACATTTGTATCAAATACCGGCACACTTACATATTATACTGTTCGGAACTGCTACTTTAATATACAACATATAGTTGGATATGCATCTAGGGCCCTAATATCTGACTAAACAAACTGAACTGAGTTAACACTCTGATGTGCATAATATGATGGTAATGAAGATGTAGAAAACTATTTTTCTATTGTTCCAGCGCTAATACTCAAATATGTAATCTTTTCGGTCTAGTTTTCAATTCACAATTTATTGTGTAATATTTGATTCAATATTGAGAGGTTACGCATATAGAGACCCAAAATGTGCAATATTTTCAAATGGCCAGAAATAGGTGCGCAGATTTAGATTTGTTTAGTACTTAACATTGTATTCTAAGTACTAAATCAGTAAAATGAAATGGATAATAATGACTCAAACCAAATAAAATCCTCTTATTCCTCTTCAGCCCTCTACCCGCAGTGCCCGCGTAATTATAGTTACTTTAAAATATTTGAAATGTTTTGCACTTTATATATGTTACTTAAACTTAGTTGTCAGATAAGCCCATTTTTATGTAAAATGAATGTCATCTTGGAGCATGTTTGTATGATTTGGGACTGGACCTACCTGAATGAATTAAGTCCTGTGCGAACTTACATTTATTATAAAAGGAAACGACAGTAAAATGTGTTTGATACGAATCAAACACGAAAACTTTTTTCTGAGGTGTCATGCAGTTTTATGCCATAATCTAACGTCAGTAGTGAAGTTCCACTAACGTCATTATCTGTTGTCAGTGCATTGTTGTAAAAATATCATTTTGAGTTTTTCAACACACTGCTCTGGGGGAAATCCACTTGTTACAACCGCGAATACGTTTGCTAGCAAAATTCCTATTGTGTAAATTTTCAGCTTGAAAACTGATCATCATATAAGATCTTTCATAGCTTCTATGATCTGTCATAGCAAACGCTCTGTTTCAATGTTTAAGGTCAATGGGGAAATTAGAATTGTATTTACAGTGTGCATCGAATTCAATAAAATCACACGATCTGGTTTATTCATTAGAGTTTATAACCCGAAAGTTTACATTTAAATGTATCCAGTGGCAAAAGAACTGACCCGTGAGGTCTTTCAAGCAATTACGGTAATTTGTTTTTAATATTGGCCTCATCTTTGGAGTTGATAATTTCGAACTGACGTCATCTCTGGCATTAAACCAATAAAACACCACTGTCAAGTTCACTCGAATAGGTGATTGACTCTCTTTCATCCCATTAGACATTTGCCTCTAACAGTTTGGACAATCTTTATAGTCTGCTGTTTTGTTTTAGAACTAAATATTTATAACTATCAGCATATTCAAATATATTCAAACGACTTTTCAATGTTCATTTTGAGAACTTCTGTGATAAGGAAACTAAAATCTTATATCAGAAGACGAAAAATAAAAGCGGAGTAAACCAAATATTTTCACCAGCCGGATACGGGTGTAAAGTCTGTTGTAACTTGTCTATAACAAAGCTATCAAGACAAAATGTCAGCGGCTTTTGCACAGTAGAATTGTACGCAATGAAAACAAATCGCGGTGTGCTGCAGTGTTTGGTATCTTTAAATTCGCAATATAAGACATTTGACACTAAAGTGAGGCAAAGTTCAGTAAACCAATAATTACTATAAGCATAACTAGACGGCAAAAAATTAAGTTGTGAAAGATAGGTTTACTCTGGGGGGTGAATTAAATGTTATGTAATGTTCCTTTAACAAAATGTAAACGACTTTTGATAACTAGTTTCTGGGAAAACTATGTTTTGAAGGTAGCTATCTGAAAACACATTTGATAAAAAAACATTCCATAGTTTCATTGAAATTGGCTGCACAGTTTGTTCGAAGACACTAAGAAAACCTTGAATTATATTTAAAACATCTTGCAAAGGGCTTCCAAAACACTGAGGCTAATTAAATAGAAGAAACGCAGTACATATAGTCATATTGATTTTGATCCGACTTGTTCAAAAGCAGATTAAATTGAGACATTTACTGTTAAAGACAAAGTATTGATTTTTGAACTTATTCTTTCAGAAACAGATAGTTGTTTTTTCGGAGATAGGGTTCACCTCTATTCCACATTGTCCGGATCCAGCTCCGATATCCAATATTTTCAGATGCATTTTCACATCGTCACTTCCGTAGACCTCTTCCAGTGTATCAGCTACTATTTTGGGGCATCCCCATATTTCACTGGACAGCATCTGTTATATGAATAATGATCTGATAACATGATCTTTATAACAAGTGATTAGAATATGTGTGAGCTGAATTCTTTCTTTTTTAGCTCTGATGGACGTTGAGCAATAAAATGATAAACAATTACGGTAATTGAAGTTAGAAACCAACCTATTATTATAAATAAATAAGAAATTGCAGAAGCAATAACATGTCCTGGACGATAATATAGCTGAACAAAGTTACGTGCCTTTTCATATGTATTTTTCATTAAACTACTTGAAGCTAATGTGTTCCCCTCACAATGGAAGCTAGAGCATGTCTTCCCGATATTTAGGAAAGGAGATAATACCCATATAGTCTCATTCCAGACAAATTTCGTTATTGAGCTGTGTGTCCAATATTTTTGGTAGACTTACATTCAAACTATATAAGATTGTGCAGTATTCAAAGTTGATAAGTCGTAAATGTCTCTGCGATCTTTCCATTTGCTGTGTCTTGTAGGTTTCTTAGTATTGTGCATGCCTAATGTTTGATGGTTTTCTACATCACCTCTGTACGTTGCTATTTCCAGCTCTTGGTCATAAATACTACAACCATTCATTATGTCAGTGAATAAAGCACAGTAACAACAGATAATATTATTATTTTTAAAACAACTACCACTACTTATACTAAATATACTACCGTACGAACGACGACAACAATGGAATAGTGTACAATGTTACCTTGTCGTATCCGACCTCTGCCCATTCGTTATATATACATTTGACTTCATCAGAAGTGATATCAGCTTTGCAATACCGTTTCTGCCACTCAGCTATGGCATCGAACTTTTTCTGTAGTTTGTCCTCCATGTCGTTGAAGAGTGTGTTCCTTTCCCAATTATGATACCTGGCAGTGAAAGTTAAGCATTAAGAACTTAAACAGTGTTGCGAGTCTGTGCTCTTCAGATAAACAGTAGAAAACTGAGAAAGGCGACAAGCTTTTGAAATTCAACAAATAATGTATTTCCCTAGAATGCAAAACGAAAATGAGAATAAAGATCTTACGGAATTATTGGATGCCTAATTCGTACATACCTTGATGGAAAATTGCAGACATAACATTTGATACTTGATAAGATTAGGCATTTGGGACGACCCAACTGAGTAAAAAAGAAACTTTATCAAAGCTTTACTTTTAGTTTTAGTTTTAATATTCCTCAAAGAAATTTCCTCTGGGAATCTCGTTGACGTACACATTATACCATTATTCTGCTAAATGGTTCTTCGAATGCAGGAATGGGTTTCAGATAAACCGTCGGATTATTGTGATCGGGTTTTTATACCATTTGAAAAGTGTCACAGGATCTATAGTACTTACAATCAATACTTTTATTGATTCACGATCTTGTGATACGTCTTATGGATCCAAATGTAAAGCCAGAGGAGTTTCATGGGCCTGACTAAGAATTTCCTGTCTGTACGACTTTGGAATTACAATTTGATAGTTCACGGACGTCTCATCACTACCTGGCATCACAGGTGGTCTCCATTTTCTCATAAGAATCCCATTTTTAATGAATTAACAAACAGTACTTATGTGGCTTCAGTTTCACCAATTGCCTTTTCAAACAAACAGGAGATCTCAAGATTTTTTCCCTGTGATAGTCGTTTGTCACCCTGATTAGAATAAAGAGAATAAGTAGTTTAAATAGGATCACTGTGATCAATACCCTTTGATTGATCCAAACAAAGAGTGAAATTGACCTCGTCAAAAGCCTCACCAATACAGGTTTCAGCTAAAGGAATACTTTCCTGATCAGAATGGCTTTTAAGAGCTAATTTTGCCATAGCTCAAGTAACTGCACTAGCTGGGTATAAATCAGGGATTTATTATTCAATATGATCGATTTTGTGATCTAAATAAAGCTTGTCAGGTACAAGTGGATTTATTACAACCTTATCACCAGCTAGTTTATTGCATATTAATAAACGAATGCCCTCAATGGGTAAAGAAGACACTGATCCGACGGTCACGGGTCCTGAGACTAAGTGTGATGACAAATTTACAAAATGGAGAGGAACATTAGCAAAGCCGCACTCTACGCCCTGAATACGAACACTCTCATTAAAAGAAGACTTCTCAGAAAAAGGCAAACTAACTGATAATTAAATCGTACGTATATTGGATTTAATTTATATTTGAATTAAGTTTAATTGGTTGTATGTTTTAAGATCATTTTAATTTTTAATTTTAGTAAATTTCAAAATAATGTGATACTGTTTACTAGGAACTTAATATTTTTTAAGAAAAAGTTTGGCCTTGACTCTTCAGTTGCAAGCATATAAAGTTGACCTAGTTCTCGATCTTGATTTCAGAAATCACTGAGACAAGCGAACAATATTTTATTTTTATCCTATTCTAAGAGTAAAATGATTGGTTCTTGTCAAAGTCATACTGGGGCTACGTATTTTTATACATAAATACTTCTCGAAGGTTATGGAAAGTTGGCCCTTATCCGGGAATTTGTTTTGCGTTTCGAGTTACGGTATAATTATTGTTTATGAGACTTTTGTCAGTTGGGCTTCTAAACACTGGGACGTAAAGATATTTCTTTTGTTGTGTCTGTTTGGGAATTATATTTTAATGTTTATTCGAAGCATTTGGATTTAAAAGGTTTAATTCGTTTTCCTGGAAATATTTGAGTGCTCATACAGAATTCTTGTACAAAGACATTTCATTAATTCAAACACCGGATTACTGTTTGTGAATAACACAGAACTGTAGATATTCCAACACCACAAATGATACAGTATACGTCATCGCCTTCCATCTTGTATTCTTCGTCGGGACTCGAACTTGAATTCCTTAGAAGATTTCATTATTGGGACGTCTAAAATTTAATTCGAAGATTATTCTTGGATTATTTTTGGATTCGATTCCTGAAACGGTAAGTTCTTATATTTTCATTTTGACAGAGTTTTTAATGGGAAATAAAATATTTGTTATATTTTTCAAAGCTTGTTGTTTTCACTCATTCTTTTGTTACTGTTTGTTCGAGCCTAAACACGTAACATAAGAAAAAACTATAAGAAGCTCCTGTGTCATTTAAAATTTTAGTAGGCATAAGAGTAGCCGAATCACCCATGAGTGTTATAGAACCCTTAGACATGAATGCTTCATAATTATTAATAAAAAAATTCAGACTGGGGTTTATTAGACCCAACAAATGTATTACTTTCTATACGTGGCCGTAACATTGACCTCTTAGAAATAAGAATATTTGGAATAGGTCTGTCTTGATTCTGCTGCTTATTTTTCAGTTTGCAGCAATCAGAAATAACGTATCCTTTGTTTTAGCAATAGATACACGTAGTAAACGATGAGGTCGTCTTATCAATCTTATTAGAAACTTGATTTCTAAAAGTTGTGCCAGATTGAGATTGTTAGTTATAAGAGTTTTTTTTATCATAACATTAAATCCAGTACTTGGTGCAGTTTTATTAATGTTTCTTAACAGTTCATATATTCCAATCTCATGCGTGAACAGTAGAGTTTCGTAAGTTTGCATATGTTTATCAGCAATACCTTTTAATATTTTCTTATCTGATACATAAAAAGTTTAATCTCACAAGTCATATATATTTTTGAAGATTATAATTTCATCAACTCATATCAGCTTTAGCGAACATTACAGTTTCATAAATTCGTACATATTGTGTTTATTGTTTAAGTTAGATATTATTGCGAAAACAACTTGAATATGAACGTAATAAATTAAACACATTAGACATTATCTCGTCATTTACGCAAAAATTCACGGTTATCATGCAAATATAGTTTATATCGTCATTGAGAATAATTCATTGTTAACCAAAAAGATGATGCATCTTAAAAAATGTATTATTATAGAATCATTCATCTCCGTCGTTGTTTGCCTTGCAAAATATAAAAATAGAATGAACCAACAAGCCAATATTATCAATACCAGTTTCAAGCAACGCAATATATTTTAGTACCATATCCTGGAGCAGTTGTGGAATACATTTGATAGTCTTTTATATTGCCTTGCCTTTTTCTTTCATTTTGTTCAATAGAAGGCGAGTTATATTTTCTTGACATGACGAACAAGGATCTCCTTTTCATGATAACCAGATAACTTATACAAGGACTCCAGTATTTGAGTTTTCACAGAATCTAGTGTAAGATTGTGTATGATCCCCTAACTCCGGATTTCTGACCCTACTGTTTCTTGCCATTTATTGATAATATTCATCGATATCTCGGCCTCTTTATTACAGCTGGTTTACGAACTTCTTTGAACCAGTGTATGTCTCAAACTATGGTCAGGTATTGTATCTTTTTCGCAACAACTCGGCAAACAAAGTCGTATCTGGAAATGTTGATTGAACAGTCCTTGGATTATTCTTGTAGAATTTATGACTCCTTGCTTTTTTCTTTAACGTTTAAAATGTTAACCAACTATAACCCTTCATTATTTGGTTTGTCCTTCTGACCTGTTATTAGCTTATTCTGTGTCATCCTTTTCATTTGACTATACCCCTCTATATTACATAGCAACATTTTCAGGAACGGCCGTTCCCACGTAACACATGGGATTACTGTTAATATAATCTGCAATATGCTACAATACCATAGTCATTGAAATTTCAGGTAACTGTCTACCTTAAAGCTAACAAATCCACTTTCATAGAATTGTTGTTTTCCATTTTATTGTATGTTGGTATCACTGCTACGGGCGCATAATCGATAACCTTTTGATCAGGGGATTGATTTTCTGAAAGAGCTGCTTCTGCACGGTCCTCAAAACTTGCATCTCTCTCCGACATTTATTATTATTGGTGCATGAATCAGGCACTCTCTTACTTTTTTTGGTGATTGCTTCTCTTGAAATGAAAATTTATTATCTCTTGTATTATTTCCCCATCCTATTTTCATCTCCATTTTTGTTAGTAACGCTTGTAAAGATGAAGCAGTCTTGGTGAAAGTTTGATATATCAACTGTAATAATGATAAAGCATAAAAAATGACCAAAAGAATTACTGCATTTGCGCAAGTTCCCAAATCCTGACTGTTTTTATTTCGTCATTATCTGTGCTTCCGTTATTTTTCAACACAACATGTTTATAAACAGTACTTCTTTTCTGAAAAGTGACAATTGTTTCGTTTGATAGCTAGTAAATTATTTTGAGGAGACTAAACTCAATTTCCAGCTACAAAATATTATTAGTGGGTGCAGACTATACCTCAGCTTTACCCTTGTAAACGCAGATCAAAATTAACTTCGCAAAAACAGGTATGCATTCACTTATGCGGGACTGTTACAAAAGTCTATCAGCATAGGCGAGCGGCCTGTTGCAGTTCTCAATGACATTTTGTGGGCGTCTTCCGTGTCTATCATACCTTCTTAATACACTTGAATCAAGTTTATGACGCTGATATTTTGGGACCTATGTGGAGCATTCAAAGCCTCCTCCACTCAAGATATATGGTATCATATATGGTATCAGTATTAATTGTTTTGTCGTTCAGCAGCCCACGTATACTATGAATCTGGAACGTTTCTTTCTTACCAAAAAACAACTGAGGCCACACAAGTTCTTTTACTCTTCCATGTAGCATTATATTTTATGAACTTGTTGACATGCTGCTTGACTTCATCCATCCGGCAATGAAGCAATCGTTATCTATGTGTATGTATTTAGGTCTCTGGAATACGTTCTATCATTTCTGAATCATTATTTTAGGTCTGTTATGAATTCACTCAGCTGCATGCTGGATTATATCATTGTGATTCATTAAGACTCTTGGCCTTCAGTTCATACAAGACCGTGGTAAATCAACACATTCAATACCTGAATTCATTCGGAACACTCTCTAAGTTGGGATTGGTGATATAACTTTTATGTTTATATCGGATTTAATTCACAATACTGTACATTCATCTAATATTTTTACGTTTTAACTTAGAGAAATGCATTTTATCTTTTTGACTTTACTAAAGATATTGGTTTGGCTTCTTTTTTTATTAGTTTTAAACCATAGTTAAGAGCTTAGGTTCTAAATATTTTGAGTTCGAGTCCCGACGAAAATCCGATATGGACAGCGATGAGGAATACTGTAGCCTGTATACGACTGATGTGTCTACATTTCTTTGTTGTACCACAAAATATAATATTCCGGTGTTTGAATTTCCAAATAAAATTTAAATAAATGTCTTTGTGAAAGAATTTTGTATGAGCACTTAAATATTCTCCAGGGAAACGAATAAACCTTTATAAATCCAAGTCATTTGAAGAAAATTTAATTGAACCTGGTCACAACAAAATGAATGCCTTGACATCAAGTGTTTAAAAGCCCAAACTGAGACTATTTCTCAAAACATCGATATTAAACATGACCACTGCTCAATTCTGGTAAAACCAGAATTTCGAAATAGAGGCTATTTACATGTGTAAAGTTACGTACACCAGTACAGCCTCAATTTAACTATAAATATCCCTCACTGTATAAATCACACAATAAAAAAGTTGTTTACTGATTTTCAGTCAAGGGCAGGAACTAGGTCAACTTTCAGATACAAAGTTTTTTTAGGTATTTACTATGAAACAGTCTGGTCAAACTAATTTCTGGAAAATGTGAAATTCCAGTAAACAAAATTACATTACCATAACATGTAATGGAAATAAAAAAATAATTTTAAAACTAACAAACAAACAATTAAATTAAATGAAATATAAAGTAAATCAAATATACATAACACCATAGAGTCGAAACAAATCATGAATCGCTTAAAAATTAAACATAACAGATATGTGGAAAAAAAAACGTCTTTCTGATTGAAATTGTCGTTGGTAATGATATGAATTTCACACATTTGAGAAAGCTTTAGTGAAGCCAACATGCTTTCACAATGTCGTCTAAAGTGGTCAACCTTGTTTCAAATCCTCCACAATAACGGTTTGAGTCCATGAAAATGAACTAGATACTTAAAAACAAGCTACCAAAATAAGATCCAATCATGTAACAGGAGATGGAAAAACATCTACAGACAAAACAAAATAGATAGGTTGTTTTAAACAAGCTGTTATTCCCTGTATACATCGATGAGAGCAGACATACGATTGATAATAATAATAATCCAGCGAATAACATTATAACCTTATAAACGTTTGATGTGACAATGGGTCTACAACACATACTGCTTATTTTCACAATAGACGCTTGTTTACATAGCGAATATACTATTACAATATTAATCATTTGAGCTGGCATGAGATCCAACGTTCCTAGATTCAGTTTCTCGTCAATAAGAGAAGCTTAAACATTCCAGTCCTTGCCTTATTGGAGTAAGGTCTCACTGGGTGGCGTATGTACATATTCTGTGATAGACATATTTACCGTTATTATTGTTTTCAAATAGTGAGTTAACACATACATTCACTTTCATGTACAGCTTGTATCAATTTTTTATTTTTAGAGGTTTTGCTTTTAGAAGAAATGTGATTTTATAAAATGAGATAAATTATATCAAGCCTGCATGATGCATATGGCGGTGTTTTCTTAGGATATGATGATTTTTAATGTCCTTTCTTAAGTCAGTATATTGGTACATCCTTCTGAAAATGGTATCATTAAAGCTCAAAATACATCTACATCAACCGATTGACAGTGTGCGTATTTGGTATGGTGTTGTCTGCACTGATCATTACATTCAAGGGTGAATTGTTCATATTGTATAAAACATGTATCCAGAATTTATTCTTTATTTAATCAAAGAGTAATAAATTCATAAACAAAATACATTACGTTAGAATTTATTAAATTCTTATGATGGCTTCAATGTTACAAATTTGCGTTAAGTAAACATAGTACTAATTTGTTTCCCTGTGTCACTTACGGATGATCTAGACAACTTATAGGAAATATCACGTTCGATGTGCCTCATAAACGAATGCTGTTGTTTTTTTTCCTAAAATATCAGTGACTGTAGGACTGACTGAGATAAAAGAAAATATTTTCTTCATTTGTAACTTCTCGGGCAATCCTTTGTAAATAAACGAAGTGATCCTGATAAGAGGTGTCGAGAAATATTTGAGGTTTAACTGACAACGTCCAACGAGAAAGTCTAAAATCAACCGGCGAAACACTGTATCAAACACTTGGATGGATATGATGTATAGTTGTACAACAGGATACATACATAACGAACACCTTTCAAGGCAATTAGCATCAGGATATGACGAATAGTTCTATCTTTTTCATTCAAGTTAGGAGCTATTGTAGAGAAGCAATATTTCATTATTTTCCTTCTTCCAAAATGGTTCGAACTTTGTTAATATTTCAGACAAAAAGACCATATCCATTTAAAGGCTTACATTCATATAGATGGTAGTTCACCTTTAACCGGTTTCTAAAATGCATTTCGATGTTTCATCCGTTCTTCAAATATCTCTCAAACATTCATGGCAATAATCAATTACAAAACACATTTGAGGTTTTCCTCCGTAATAAAAATTGTTTGTAGCTAGGACTCTCCATTACCCAACAACCCAACAAAAATCATCTCTATGTACTGTTTCGGACAGTATTAAGCACCTCATTTGCCATATACAGGCATATACTTGAAAAAAGCATGTCTCAAAAATTATATCCCCATTTGGTTTATTCAGTAAACACTGGGGTCATTTTTACTTTAAGGTAGGTACAATGTCTGCATCCATACACTAAAATGATGGTTTCTGCTCTCCATGTTTCCTCTCCCATGTCATGTCGAAGGTATGGTAAATTTGATTGAGCTCCTACAGTGCATCTTTCATAAAATCGCACAAAATTTCTAAAACGCAGTCTCATTGACAATGAAGCAGTTGGTACAACGGCAGCGAGGTTGGATTCTACATCATATCTCAGCAACTATCGCAGCTGAGTCTATCTCATGTGCCCATCGATGAGTCCAAGTCCCAGAATTCAAGGTGCACAAACAGGAAGCTTCTTTCAAAACATTCGTCTGCAAAGACGTGACAACACGCGTCCTGATTCATGGCGAAAATTGTTGCCAGTGAGAATTTTACGCGAAACGGCAATCGATGATGATCCTGTATATTATTTTATTAACTTCATTATAATTATCCTCAAGATCGTCGAGGACATTATTAACTTTTCCCACTGTCATTTATGCGGTGTACTGCGGCAAACATTCGTCTGCAAAGACTTGACAACACTCGCGTCCAGATTCATGGCGAAAATAATATCCGTAGGATCCAAAGGTTCAAGCAAAGGTTCCAATAACGGGATAAAAACGGAAACGTGTGGTTTCACGGTGGTGGATGTGATATCTTCAACAGTGGGGACACTGCGAAAATCAAGGATGAACGTGACAAAGTGTATGCAGAGATCCTCTGATAATTTTATCTTTGCCCTCAAAGAGGATCATGATGGACTCTTTTGTGATGATCTAAAGCTTATGTTAAAGTTTCCGCGTACAGGATTTACAGAGGGTCGAGTTATATTTCAACTCCTGTGTGTATTTGTGTTAAACGTGAATACAAGCAAAAACCAGTGTTTTCAATGGAAACATCTTATCCGAGCTTCATCGTGCACATGGATGAAATCGAACGTTGCAGCACGGATTCCCCTGTACAGGCTATACTGACATTAGCAATTTTGAACGATCAAATCCTAATAATGCATTTAGTTTCTTTACTTCGAACCGAGGCCTTCAGACGATTAGACAATCTTTGACATTAGTCTTGTTCTGTTGTAGCAGGATCAACATGCTTGGCCCAAAGGATTAACTCTGTTACGTGTGAATAAATTATATTTTCCTGCTTCCACAGTAAATACCATAGGCAAAAACTTTCATATTGATGCCGTGTGAAAATATTTACCACACAGCAATTGCTTGACAACCATGACCTTCAATGGAGAGGGTAGATAGACGACGCCGAGTACGATCGTACCATAACGGGTAACAAAGTTTGAGATTAACTAAGACGCAAGGAAAGATGAAAGTTCATTATGTCATTGACGAGGACATTGAATGCATGAATTTACCCTACAAGGCTCCGCTGTCTAAAATTCCTCTCCCCCAACCAAAAGTTTCAATTAAAACATTATTATCCTGGGTTTCTTTTTTCCACTATTGTCCCATGCTAAGGAGCAACTCAGCCGCCTGCGTAATACTCCGTCAATGGCTTGTCTGATATGTTTATTAAGTCGCTCGATGATACGGCAAAGTGTTGTTTGCCTGGATACGTGAGTGTAATCAACAACAGAGAAAATCGTTGGATAGGACTTTCATGTTGTTTGCAATCTAACTTTTGCGCGACGTTTTCTTAGTTAAAAATATATATCTTATGTTAACATGATTTAAATCTTTATTGTCTCGATTAGGAGTACAATGCGCTAACCGTTTAGGACACGCAGACTTTTAAGATGAAAGGGAAAATAAGTGGTATACAAAACAAATAACACCGAAGACGACAAAAACAAATAATTGTCCACCTGAATTCTTGCCGATGTAAATACGAATTTATTTTACAAATGCCATTCATGACTGGTTTTATTCGAGTGCAATAATCCTTTCTAAATGCAATGGCTCTTTCGAGTGCAATAGTCCTCTCTAAGATAACTATGGATGTGATCGCCCCCAAGTGCACACGGATGTTATGACAATTATGTAGCTAACGCAAAATTGGAAAGTCAAGAAAGAATCCCCATGGTGTTTTACGGTTTAAGGATGTCTACAGTTTCACTAAGAATAAACGGACACCTGGAACAATCAGAAGACATAATACCGACTTTCGAACAAAACAACGTAGCACGGGTATATGATAGTTTGATGAAATTTATGGGGCTTGATCAAAACGTTGAAACTGGTCTGCAAATGTATAAGAGCTATTTTTCATCGTGGTATCACAACTACTATTTCTCATTCGATCACCTTGATTTATAAATGCACCTGCGAGATATTGTTAATGAGATATCGGCTGGTCCTGGTGGTTACAGATCCATTGCTGTCATATTATCAGGCAAAACAATGGAGCCTGATGGCGTTGGTGGACGAATGAGGGTCGCAGATGCACCCATAGAAAAAAATGTGATTATGCCGTCCACATTGTAATTAAATTATTCATAATATCATAATGTCATATTAATATGTCAATGTTACCCTGACACCTGGACAGATTAAAAATCTGAAATCGGAAAAAAATAATTGTAAAAAAATGATAGTGCTGAAATCAACGGCGTTGCAAAGCCTGAATGTACTCTCGTTGATTGTATGTCAGCTCAAAAACGACGCTAAGAAATCAAAGACTGGCTTGCGACTTGATCTTTCCGTGAATGCGAAGATAGGGGGCATATTTCCAGTTCTAGCCTCGATATCAACTCTGATTGCCGCTACAGCTCTAGCTGTTGCAAAAGCAGCCGCACTTGGTGCCGTAGGAACTGCTGCGGCATGTCATTGAAAAGAGCGAATGTACACGGGTTAAAAATATAAAAACCAAGGACGGGGTCCAAGATTACTAGGAATGCCGTGTGATCAAGTTTTGCGACTACCAGGGACGTTAAGCTGAAACTTCCCATATATATTGATTTACGTAATGCTGCGCGGCGATTAAACATCAAAACCTTCAGACATCTTTTCATGCATGATCAGTGGTCGTGTTGAAATTGGTATGATTAATCTCTATGGCCGTTCTGGTTCCGGTACCCACAAGGTTGCATACTCGGTTGATCCGTGTGGTGCTGTTTATTATTATTCATAAAGACTTGTGCCACCGAGAGATTTTTTAAAAAGTATATCAGTGGACTAAATGGCATTCCGATCAACATTACCGACACATATCCACCCATATGTGGTTCAGAAGTACTTGGTGAACTAAATGGTGTGCCAAGGTCATCAGCGCCGCCACATAAAGTCTTGCACAAATGCATGGCACGTTGTTTTAAACAGGAAAATAATTTATATTATTATAGCATCATTTTGTGCTCCATTAAGTTTATATTTCAGAATTATGCAGTACTTTACGATATTGCACGCAAGTGTACTTCATATTGCACTAACGTGCAAGGCACATGTGCCCAATAGTGTATTAGGAACTACTTTGTAAATAAATCATGACACTCACGTAGTATATGCTTCATGTTTTGTTTGATTAAATTTGTTTCTGAATGAACTAAAGCATATTTTTCGTGGACTCCCACAACTACCTGCGTTGCCACATTCAGCGTCTACGTTTTTAATACATTGTTTCGGATTTAGGTGGGCAATAGACGCCAGCTTTCGTAAAACTGCTGGGTATTTACAAATAACATGCACGTGACAAGGCATAGACTGTCTTCTTTAGCTTGTAATAAGACTGGCCAAAAATATACTTACTGTTTTACATCCTGAATTTCCTGAAAATGTACTTTCTTAGTTCTGCAAATGCGAATTACATGAGCCATGTCATGGTTTCTCAAGCTTGAAAACACATTTCGAAATTGTACTGTAATTTCGACTATATTCCAAGTGCTATTACATCCTCCTTACTGCATTCAAAATGAAATAAACATTATATTCATAGCGTCTTTTTGATAATTGCAATTGAAAGACTTCATATTTTCACACATTATGATTTCAAACATTCAATGACAGAACAGAAACACTCTTGCAGACGTCAACATGCTGCTCCCTCGCTTTTGAAATCAGATGTACTTAATGCAGAATTGACACGAATAAATGCAGTCATTATCACGAATTTTAGCAGAATCAACAAAAATACCAGAATCTATTCATTTCAATCTAAATGGAAAAGTTGTTGCAATGCTCTGAATCTAATTTTCAATTTTAAGTCGACGAAAACGCCATTTTCTTTCGAAAGTGATGTCTTGCGCTCGACTAAGTTCAAATTGGTATTGGCCGAGTTATGTGCGACTTAATAATGTTGTTGTTGTGTACTGATGAATCTGCGCATGTATATTTAGTTTGGAATACAGCATACATTCATTTACGTTGTTTCTTGTAGTGTATTTTTGTTTATATACTTAAGCCTTAGGTAAAATAAGAAAATGAGCATACAATAAAAAGGGTACTGCGTTTGTATTGGAAAATATGAAGTCGTTTTGTCGGATGGATATACTGCACTCCCTAGGTCGTGCAGTATATTCATCCGAAAAACTTGTTCATATTTTCCCATATAAATGCTGTAATCTATCAGTGGTAGACATGTACCAAAGATCTACTAAAACTAGGCTCCCGTCTATATTGAATTGTTAAAATATGCAACATGAGATGAAATTACTGATCCTGCGACTCTCAACAGGGTTGATTAGGACGAGGTTGATGTTTATTAGGATCATTTTTGTTGTAGCAGGGTTTAACGCAATTTTTCAGCACACGATAGGCTATACATGGCGGCCAGTATTAATGGTGGATGAAGAACCCGGGAAAACCTCAGAAAGAACCACCGACCCACGAGAAGCTACTGGCAAGCTTTCTCACATGCCCACATTAGCCGAATCCGAGAATCGAACCCACGCAGACAGAAGTGAGATGGCAGTGATCCGTAACGGAGAGCGCTTTAGACCACTCGGCCACTCGGGGCCCCTAGTAGCTCCGTCAGTTGATGAGCAGCGATGCTACGATATACACTCAGTGTGAGCGAAAATAAAATTGTTGTCTTGAAAGAACCTGAATCCGACGAAGACTCCGCAACGAAAAAATACATGGACAGCAAAAGCACCGGGATTAGAAATTCTATCAGCAAATATATTATTAGAACTGGTGATACAATGCTAGGTGAGTTCAGCATGAACCAAAAAATAGGCTAATCTGAGACAGCCAGATTATGAATATGACGCTGTAACGATGAAATACGTCGACAACATAAACTCCACGGTAAGGTCCAAGTCGCTGTGTCGCTGCTTTTTCGGCGTTGCTGATATTTTTAATATTGTCGCAAACAAATATCAATTAAGAAATTACATCAACACAGATAAATAAAGTGGGCGGCGACAAATCAGGTATAAATATATCATCGATACTGTCAACGAAAGTGTAATATCAGATAGTGAATTTACTGCAATGGTGATATTCGTTTTCGGTATCATAAGATATACATCAGCGAAGATACTTTGCGGGGGACAACGTTTCAAACACAACGTTTATAATCTGCACAGATAATAATGACCGCAGAAATAAATATGCGACTGGAACAGAGTATCACTAGCACAACACCAATAAAAGCGCCAATGAGACCTATAGGGTCCAGTCGGGCATTTGAGATCGCACTGTCACAATTACAACTTTATTATAGTTGGCCATAAATCAGAACCAAAATCATTTGGTGGATTAGACGCTGATAACTCATAGTTTCTCACGCATGAAGCCAAGCTTGATGAAAGTGGCCAGACCATCCCAGACTTGAGCGTAGGCAGCATTCCAGCAGGATCATATCAAATCGAAGAAATCAATGGCGAACTTCAGTGTTTAATTAATTCCATAACAGGAAAAGTATCAATGATCGCTATCAAAGTACATTTGCTAACAGTGGGCGCGGCCAATGAGATATCAACGCCTGATAACGATGTTGATATATATATATATATATATATATATATATATATATATATATATATATATATATATATATATATATATATATATACAAGTCGTCTATCAGAACGGTGCTGCGATGGCCGCTGAAAGAGCTAATTTATGTTGGACCACCACAACCACAAACATTCTGATTTTTTCAGACAAACATACACTCATGAAAACTCCTGAGTGTAGAGGACACCAAATATGGTGCGACTGGAACTTTTCTCTACTGGAAAGCAATTATTAGTCTCACGTGGTAGCAGAGATCCCCGAGATTGGTTTTTAAATCATGAAGATGACAGAATAATAAGAGAATTTACGTTAAGGTCAGTGTGTGAACTGGGTTGTACTGATAAAATAGTTATCGCTGAAACAGCGAAGGAACATAACAATGCACTAAAATATCTAACAAGGCTTCTTGAGCAGTATATGCTTGAATATCCGAATGATGATCTTAAACAGAAAATCATTGTAGCAGTACAGCATCTGAACCACGTGAGGTCTGATGTTGAATTCTGTCAAAATACTGTGATAAAATCAGTAATTCGCCTTGGGGAGATTTTGAGAGTAGAAACCACACAATATAAAATGCATTTTCTTTGCTTTTATTAGGGTCACGGAAGATTAACTGCCTACGTTCAAACTACCTGGATCGAACATCGATAAAATGAAGCAATATCTCTATGATATAATTGACGAATATTTCCGAAAATAAGTGACTCTCCAGATATTCTTCAACATAACAACGATACGGCAGGTGATGGTAGTCAATTATCGCATGGTGTAGTTAATATCACGTCCACGATTTCTGTAAATCGTGTCTTTGACGCAGTGGGTTAAGCTATACCGCATGCGGATGGCGGGGGGGGGGGGGGGGGGAGGGGACGAGGATGCAAGCAACCCAATGAACTGTCCTTGATAGTTTTTCTTCAGATGTTCTCCTACGTCATTTCATTGTATCAGTGCCTGCTAATCCTATTTATTTAAGATGTCATAATCCATCATTGTCATAAATACGTTTTCGTCTGAAAGACCAAGCTGTGCATCTGTTTTACACTCACGGGGAAGAATTAACTGTAAATTTGTATGTACGTGACAGACCCTAGACGCTAGCATTCCTAACAGCCCACCATAATATTGTCCGAGAAAACAAATAGCACATTCCGCCGCCAATAAAATAAGAAAAAATAAAACATATTTTTCTTTTTGTAGAGGCGTTTCGAGCCAGTTTTTTTCTGCACCATTGTGTTGTTTACATCACGATATGAATTCGGAATCCAGGGATTCCGCCACAAGTCTTTTTAGCTGTCTCGCACGTACAACTACAGTAGCTCGAGTTTCATATCGGCGAGACAGCTCTGATCTAATTTTGTCAATTGCACCAGCTGAACAAATTTAACAATCTCGCTATCATTGTTAACACCGGTGGGTAAAACAACCAGGGACCATTCCATTTCGCGTTGAAGTAATTTGATAGATCTATATTTCCCCGCTAGTGTATATCTACCCTCTTCCCGTCCCTGCTGTATCATCTCAAAATCGCCATTGATGTTTTCAAAATCAAGATGAACAGCTAGACCGTCCTCTTATAATTTCTTAATCTCAGAGATAATTGTATTAACATTTTTATCACAAAACGTCATTCATGTTACGCAACGATATGTAATCATTGTATAGTAAACATATTTCTTTAATAAAAGAAGACCCCACATGTTTCAGCCGAGGATTTTATCGAGACCAATGCAATATCACGTTGCTTGATCGTGCAAACTGATTGTAATAAATGCATGTGGGGATCTCTGAGCAAGTGTAAAGAAGTGGTTTTAAACTTATTAATTTCCATGTCGCCGGGACACCAAGTCTGATCAATATTTTGCAGTGTATGTTTTTCAACGCTGTTAACGGTAACCAAAAAAAAGTATGGTTATCTCTGGTCACTTTGGGGATCTTAACATAATGTGTAACCTAAATGACATCTGTGTTTTTATGTCTGCCTTGTGGAAATATTATGGCTGGATTCATTTGTGATAAATTCAACATCTGTATCAGATGACGAGGAATCATTTGTAGCTAAGTTGAATTCCTCGATGACATCATACCATCGTTGGCCGTTTGCGGATGGCGTTACTAAATAAAGTTTGTCCCATTTGAACCATCTCATTATCAGGTTGTGCAATAACTGAGCTTTACCAAATCCAGACGGACCAATAATAACTACTCGAATACAATTTGGTAAAGCTGGATGATGATTGACGTGTGCTTGCTCGCGTGTCGCTGAAAGTCAATCACTTTTATATTGTAGATATATGTTTCATTTATAATCATGAGTCTATATTGTGTTTGATACAAGGAGGTCACGGATACAACTGCGCTAAAAGCAATAACGACGAGGGCTAACGGTATACAATGAGTCCGTGGGGCAAATTATAGTCGTAGTTTCTGAGGGAGGTACCAATTGCAGTTCTATTTGGTAAGTTTCCACACTCCCTGGATGTTAATAAGCCCTTCACTGCCATATCTGCTATCATAAATTCAAGTTCTGCTTGGTACATAATTAACCTTGTGCAGCGGCGCGTGTTATCAGATGAGTCTCAATGGGTAAAAATGTCAATAACTGTTCGACTCATTTCTTTTGCAAACGATATATCGTCATTCTCTGGCAGCCAGATCCGATTTGTGGCCTATATGAAATTATCTCCGTGCGCACTGTCAGCGATGTAAATATCTCCGCATCAAGCATATATCTCAGTATAATTAGTTATTAGTCCAAAATCAGTGCAGAGTGTCACAGTTGGTGTAACTAATTCAGAGCGAAATCAAGTTGGTTACTTATTCCTTATTCCTTATTCCCGATTCAATAAGGAATAAGTAACCAGTTACCGATTCAATAAGGAATAAGTAACCAGTTACTTATTCCCGATTCAAATATTTTCACATACATTTTAATACTTATTCCTTATTCACACGGTTTCTTTTTTTATTCATTATTCCCAATTCATTGTGTAATTGGTTACCACGTAGTTAATGCAGATGAAAGCTTTTTAGGGCATGCAGTGGTGTAATTCTAACCTGATTGTAGAATACTATATGAAGCTAAATATGGACAGATAGCTGACTATATGTAGGAATTGTTTAGGATATTGATAGGAATACTTGTTTTGTAATTTGACATAGGATTAATTAGTTGTGTTAAGCATTTGGGTCGTGTCTTGTGTTGAATAGCGTTAAGTATTAGTATTCGGGTTCGAAAAGCTTACTATTGTTGACACATCTTAGCCCCATCCCAGCACATAGAGCTGGTTAGAACTTAGAAGTGACACCCTGATTATATCTAAAAGTGTATTTAGTGTGGGTTGACCCTGTCCTCCCATAATACATCTGTATATGTTCATTGGATAAAACAATAACGTCAATTATAAATTTTGCAGGGTTAATTTCTTTTCTATCATCATATTTGTAAGTTTTTTTTAATCCCATGAATCCAAAATCTTATGTACTTTCCGAACTCCATTAGGACTTTTAGAGGTCCGAGTTCCATAAGTTTGGACTTCCGATTTAGGGTCGTACTATTGTCCCAGCGACATGTTAATGTCATGGGCCAATTTCCTCTCCCTTTTTTCCTTTTATTATGTTTTTATTTAGTTGACTTTGCCAGAGTCATTTAGTCCCATTTATTATTATTTTATTATCTTGTTCTCCTTTCTCCTTTTTTATCATTATTTTTTTTATTATATACGTTTGGGGTTTTTTTTGGCGGGGGGGGTTGTTTTATTTTTGTTTTTTTTCACGTGTGTATTTTTATATTGGCTTATCTATATCAAATGGTTCCAGTCTTTTCTTAAGTAAGTATATAAGAATAATAAGTGTGTATATATGTTTGTATGTTTGTATGTGGTGTAAGGGGTTTTATAGTATGCCATAGCATACTGTATATTATTGGATTTTTTAAAGGGTGAGGTTTTTTTTTATAGTTCAAAACATTGGCACATTTTAGTGCGCATATCTTAATTCGGGGTAATTCTCCCTTCCCCGTTTGTCAAACAGGGAGTTGAGATGTATTAAGTTTTGATTGATGTACCGTAGTACTTTGTGCGTCTAATCGTTATGTATACGTTATGTAGTGTTACATATTCATTAGATTCTATTTCGGTTGAGTCAAATTGTTTACGTTCGTAGAACATATATACATGTGATAGGTCTTAGTATGTTAAATGCATTCAATTGTGTATTATTTTCCTCAAGAACGGATTTCAGTGTATACCACTGGGAAAATTTTGCTTCGGACCCATCTTCATGGAATGACCCGTGGGCAAAATTGCCGCATGGCGCGAAAAATCAATTTAGAACTGAATCGAGCGTTTTCTGCCAACAAACAGCGGGATTCTTTGTAATGGAATAATTGGTTCTTGAATCTATGTCCAGATGGAAAAAGTCCGTCTGAATCCGTCTGGACGTCGCTGGTATTACATCAGGCTTCTTCATTTATATGGAGACGTTTTAGTGAGTTGAATTTGGAATAAGATGGTTATACAACTGTGGCAGAGATTCCATCATCAGAAACTTTAAAAACAGGCTGAGATGAACTCTCTGTCACATTCATTGTTCATCTATTTTAATTACTTTCCAAATTTGAAAGTTCTATTAAACTGTGATATCTCATTATCAAGTTATAATTTTAAGGTTAAATCAATAGTATCTTAATGGAAATTTCCATTATTTTTGGTTATATTCAATTTTATTGTATTAATTATAAGGAAGAGGGTAGTGGATGAAATCCCTTTCGGGTATCTTTTCTCGTATGATTTTCCATCCCATGCCTCGTCTTTACTTATATATAAATCTTCAAGTCACAATGGTCTAAAATTAAATAATTTGTATTTATGTATTTAAAATATAAAGGAGGGGCAGCAATTATGAGTCACTTTCGGGTGTCACTTATATGATCTCTCATATGGCATCCCGCCCTTATTTATAATTTGAAATTTGAAATTAAGTTAAATTACAGGAAAATGTTTTTCCATTTATTATAGCAGAGGGATCTCTGCAGGCCCCGTTTGGGGATCATGATGATCTCCTGTTTTGATCCCTCTACTAGATTCTTCATATAAGATGATAAATTGAAATTTTGTATTCAATCATTGTGATGTTTTACCCCAACCCCTTGTATTATACATGTATTTATAAGTCTGTAAGTGGAGCCAGGTAAGCTTTGTTTTTCCAAGTACCTAAGTTGGCTAATCCTCTTACGTAACCCAGTCTTTGTTTGAGCTCTTGAGTGGAAATCTGGCGGGAATCTTTGTACATGGGAACACGTGACGTAGACAACTTCAAAGAGCCGGAAGCCGACAATGGTAGGCTGGACAGTACATAGGGACACACAGACTGACATTTTTATGATTGACAGTTCGATCAAATGACCAGAGTCCGTCGCCATCCAATCGGGATGCGTTGTAGGTGGGACTTGATTCGAGAAACTGGCATAAGACTTGTACAAGCCTGAAATTCGTCAGTTGGTGTTTAAGAGTCGCAGTGACACACACTCCGTTAGCCATTCGTAAAAATTGGCGGAATTTAGGAAATTCATGAAATAGCTTCGATCAGGTAAGTTTGATGTTACGTTGATTCTGCTTGATACGACTGCTGTTAATTGAAGAGAATTTGTCGTATGTATACATTTTACTTGTATTGAAGTATGAATAGTTAATTATGACCTTAATATTTTGCATTTTTTTCATGACTTTAGCTAGTACTTTTGTTTACGATTGATTACGATGTTGATTCGTTGCATCATTATTCATAATGTTACTATGTACACCTTATTTGTGAGGCGAAAATGTTCTCTTCTTTCGCTAGTAATATGTGTGCATATTATTTCGTGGATTATTACGTTTACGCCCTTTTGAAAGGACGATTTGTATTTGTGAAGAATTGTATTGCTCGCTAGCCGCTATAAGAATTAATATTGTAATTCTTTGCGTAGTTATATTTTGGTAGACAAGAATTTTGTTTACGTAATGATAGATTTTGCCATTGAGTAACGGATTGCCGTTTATCACCATTTGAATGTGAATATTGTGGATTTGGTACGCTTGTGTAGGAAATATATATAAATATATATAAATATATAGATAGTCATATTACTAATCGTAATAATATTTTAGTACAATCATATTTGAAATATTTTGTATGTATATACTGATAGGGCTCAGTATGTAGATATTTGAATCCTTTGTGTGATTGTGTTATGGCGCCATTTTTGTAAGCGGCGGAGGTGTATGGGAATTTCGATGTGTGCGCATGCGCGACCCAAATGTCCCGCCTTAAACTGATGGTTCAGTTCAGTGACGTAGTGTGAGGGAAGATTTTTATAACCCTATGCTAATGCATTATACCTTTCAACAGGAAGCTTTCGGGGGACGAAAGAATTTCAGAGAATTTCGGGGGACGAGAGAAGTTCAGAGAATTTCGGGTGACGGTGAGAGATACCGAGTGAATTTCGGGTGACCTCAAGGGATACCGTCAAGGGTTCCGGATACTAGAAGAGGAACCGGAAGTCAAGATAACGGCAAGGAACAAGGATTATAGAAGAGGAAGCGGAAGTGGAGATCACGAAAGGAGAGAAAGACAAGGGAACGAAGAGATTTAGATGAGTAGCACTCAAGAAGGGAAAAATCTCCTCACACTGTGAACTCAAATGATGATCAAAGGGATCATTGGGTGAAAGAGAGACATTGATTACTTTAAATTCTTTTAAATTTCATTTATTAAATTGTTATTGTTTAAATTTCATCTTTGTATTTCTTTTAATTTAACTGTCGGCATTGCTGACTGGGGGCTCGTAGCCATAAATATATTTAGTCAATAAATAATATAGTGTCCAGAATTAACCTTCTGAATAAGGACCAGGGGAACTTCTAATAATTCGTTAAAGTCTATAAGAAGAACCCCACCCCTAGACAACCACTACACCCCCACAGTGGGCGCTTCGTCCGGGATATGAATTAGACATATATATTATTTTGGGACTTAAAGTTATTGGTAGAAGTATTAGTGAACAGTGTGAGATATTTTCCATTCTTTGTATTTGAAAATTTTGTGATTTTCTCATCTTGTATTTTTATTGTCATATGTGCAGGCTTTGTAGATCTTCCATTCATAGCAGTACGTGTGAAGCAGATATCGAACAAATATCTTACCTGAACGAAACTAGTTGTTGTCGACAGGTAAGTATTTAAACGGGTATTACAAATATCTGTATATTGTTTGAATTTTGAGACAAGGTATCACTTTACATTAGTATAATGGCTACCGAACGACAAATGATAAAGGAATACCGCGCCATGGGGTCGGAAGATCTTGGATACGAGGGAGATCGCCTGGCAACCTTTATAGAAGAAAGGATCAAGGAATGGAAGGCCGAAAAAGCAGCGGAAAGAGAAGCCCAGAGAGAACTAGCCAAGATAGCAGCGGACCAAGAGCTAGCCAGACTCGCTCACACTCTGGAGATGGAAAAGGTCAGAGTTGAAGCTAGGACCAACGGACGGGACGACGCCAGTACAAGCTCTGGAACAACCGGCCGACCTTTCATCGACCACCGGATAGTCCAGATCAACATGTCACGCTTCAATGATAGGGAGGAGGCTATTGACGATTTTCTCGTCCAGTTTGAGAAACTCGCACGCGCTCATCAGGTCCCTGAACAGCACTGGGCCATTAATGTCTCAGCCTTTTTGCAAGGTGCAGCTCGGGAAGTCTACCACGGCTTAACTGCAGAAGAGGCTGATGACTACACTGCCCTCAAGAAGGCGCTTCTCTGCCATTACCGGCTGACCGCCGAGACTTACCGGAAACTTTTCCGGGACTCGGTGAAAAAGGTAACAGAGACCCACTCTCAATTCCACAACCGTGTTCGAGGTTTATTTGAGAGGTGGATGAAAATGGCCGAAGTCGAACGCACGTACGAAGGGCTACGCGAGGTAATACTCAAGGAACATGTCCTGGGTACTTACCGTCGCGAGTTGACAGTTTTCTTAGCAGAAAGAGAACACCGGACGCTCGAAGAGATCGCTAACATGGCGGAGCGATACGAGCAGGCGCACTCGAAGAGTGGAGGTTCCGGGGTTGCTGACCGACCCCGACCCTCTGAGTCGCGTCGTATGGGGGAGGTTGAGCCGGCTGTCCGTAACCGTCAGGGCGACGGGAAGGTCGGAGGGGCACCTACAGGTAGGGCTGCCGCCTATCGACCTGGACAGGCCTCACCCACGAAACCAGGACTTGCAAGTCGGCGAGGGCCGCCGACATGTTTTAATTGCAAGCGCCTGGGGCATTTTGCCAGGGACTGTCCCAAGGGCAGGCAGACCCAGGTGAATGTCGTAGCTAAGAAGGAATGTGTGCCGGAAGCGAGTCGAATCCTCGCCAACCTTGCGGCCGCAACTGTCAATGGTGAAGGCGCCACCATCTTGTATGACACTGGGTGCAGCGTCACTGCGCTTGTCGACAAGAAATATGTCAAGTCGGAGGACTATACAGGGGAGGTAATAGAAGTTCAGTACGCGAACTGCGCGCGTGACTCATTACCAGTAGCTGTCATTGACCTCGATTCACCACACGTGAAGGGGAAAATTGAAGCTGCTTGCTTGGAGGGGCTATCACATGACGTCATATTGGGTTGCCGTTATGTGTTACCCCAGCCGAACCCCGAAACCTGCACACCTATGCCAGTGAGTGCTGTTGAAACCAGGGCCATGAGTCGACAGCCGAAACAAAAGCCAATCCAAGTCACATCGACACCGGTTAGTAATGTTATTCCAGCGGAGTTAAGGAAGCTGCAACAGGAGGACGCAACTCTGGCGCAGTTGCACAAACACGCAGAAGCGGGAACAGAAAGGGAAACTCCGAACGGCGCGGTGAAGTTTGTCTACAAGAAGGGAATCTTGTATCGCCACGCCAGGAAACACAACGAACACTTCAAGCAAGTCGTCGTGCCAAAGGAAAAGCGTTACGAAGTACTGAAACTTGCACACGAGAGTCTCATGGGTGGACACATGGGAATTGCTAAGACGCGTGACCGTCTTCTAAAAGAGTTTTACTGGCCAGGGGTCCAGGGAGACGTAAAACGGTTCTGTCTCTCCTGTGACAAATGCCAGAGAATGGCACCGAAAACGGATCAGCGACCCATCCCTTTGGGGAGTACGCCCCTTATCGATGAACCATTTAGACGTGTTGCCATGGATTTAATCGGACCGATAAAACCCGCGTCTGCGCACGGAAATCGATATATTTTAACGGTTGTCGATTATGCTACACGCTATCCGGAGGCCGTTGCGTTGCGTAACATTGACACGGAAACCGTCGCGGAAGCTCTGTTTGCGATCTGGTCAAGAGTCGGAGTGCCCGACGAGATCTTGACCGATCAAGGAACACAATTTATGAGTCGTGTGATGGCGGAGGTGAATCGTCTCATGTCGATTAAACACCTCACGACTACACCGTATCACCCCCAATGTAACGGATTGGTCGAACGGTTTAATGGGACCTTGAAAAACACGCTCAAGAAATTGTGCGAAGGCCGCCCCAAGGATTGGGACCGGTATATTCCGGCCATGCTTTTTTCATATCGGGAAGTACCGCAAGCGAGTTTGGGGTTCTCTCCCTTTGAACTCTTGTACGGGAGAACCGTATGCGGCCCAATCGCCGTACTGAGACAGCTGTGGACAGACGACCACGCTGTAGAGGAAGTACGCACTACCTACCAGTACGTCGCGGACTTGCGCAACAAACTGGAAGAGGTTTGTTCTCTCGCGCAAGAAAATCTCAAACGAGCTAAGGCGCAACAGGCGAAAAATTACAATAAGCGCGCAAAACCACGTCAGTTTGAGGTAGGGGACAAAGTGTTGTTGTTGTTGCCCCAGGAACACAACAAGTTGCAAGTTTCCTGGAGGGGTCCATACGTCGTCACCAAGAAGGTCGGAGGTCAAACCTACCGGATACAGCTACCGACGAAAGAGAAATTGTACCATGCCAATTTGCTCAAGAGGTACCGGGAAAGGGAGACCACCAGCGATTTTGTTGTCGCAGCGATAGTCACCGAGGATATCGAAGGCGATACGGAAGGTGCTAACACTGTCCCGAGCTGTCCATTAACGAGGGCCGAGACTCCGTCGGACGTGGAGTGTGACCCCATGTTAACTGAAGGGCAGCGGAACGAGATAGAGACCTTGCTGGCCGGATATTCCGACGTGCTAACAGAAAAACCCGGGAGGACGACGCTTGTCGAGTTCGAGTTAAAGATGGTGGACGACCGACCAGTTCAGCGTAAACCCTACCCCTTGCCCCACGCGAAACGACAAGTTGTAAGGGAAGAAATCGAGCAGATGATTGCTCTGGGAGTAATCGAACCTGCCGACTCTCCGTACAGCTCACCAGTAGTCTTAGTGCAGAAGAAGGACGGCACCCATCGGTTCTGCGTCGACTACCGGAAGCTGAATCAGGTGACAGAATTTCAAGTTGAAATGCTACCTGACCCCGAACATATCTTCGCTTCGGTCTCGAAAGCGAAATATTTTTCCAAACTGGATTTGTCCAAGGGGTATTGGCAAATTCCGGTAAGGAAAGAAGACCGACCGAAGCTTGCTTTTGCTACTCCCGACGGGACATACCAATGGTTGGTGATGCCGTTCGGGGTACAAAACGAGCCCAGCGTCTTTACCAGAATGATGCGGAAGTTGTTGGAGCCCTTGCGCGATAGGGGTGTCCACAACTTCATGGATGACCTCTTGTTAGCTACAGAGACATGGGGTGAACACCTCGCTCTGTTAGCTGACGTTTTGGAGCGGCTACGTCAGGAGGGCTTGACAGCCCGCCCTTCCAAATGTCACCTTGGTTTCAGGACATTAGACTATTTAGGACATACCCTGAGCCAAGGCACGCTGTCTCCAGAGAAGTCGAAGGTGGAGCAGTTGAGAAACGCCGCACGCCCCACCACGAAAACGGAAGTGAGGTCATTCCTGGGACTGGCCGGATATTACCGGAGGTATGTCGCTAATTTCAGCGCGATTGCGGGCCCGTTGTCTGACCTAACCAAGAAACGGACCCCGAGTAAGTTCGTTTGGACAGATGCGTGTGAGCACGCATTCCAAACGCTAAAGGATAGACTTACATCCGACGCAGTTGTTCGTCTACCGGACTTGGATAAAGAATTCGTTCTGCGCACCGATGCATGCGACACGGGACTGGGAGCAGTACTGCTCCAGGAGCATGACAAGACGCTTTTTCCTGTCGCATACGGCAGCCGGAAGTTGTCTGCTGCCGAGAAGAATAACTCAGTATCGGAGAGGGAATGTCTCGGAATCGTGTTCGGCATATCACGGTTCGAGCGATACCTATATGGACGTAAGTTCATATTGGAGACCGACCACCAACCACTCGCCTATCTGGCGCAGGCAAAGTTGTCCAATGGTCGATTGATGCGATGGTCGCTGTTTTTACAGCAGTACCAGATGCAGATCAGATACGTGAAAGGATCTGAAAACGTAGGCGCAGATTTCATGAGTAGAAGCGCCGAAATGATATAGATCATTTGTTATATTTTCGTGTTCATACTCAGTTTAGCATTTAGTTCATTTTGCTGATTTTGTTCTTTATATCGTGTAACCCTTTTGCTTTTTTAGTTGAGTGAATAAAATCCTGATTTTATTCTCAAGCGTGGGGGGATGTGATGTTTTACCCCAACCCCTTGTATTATACATGTATTTATAAGTCTGTAAGTGGAGCCAGGTAAGCTTTGTTTTTCCAAGTACCTAAGTTGGCTAATCCTCTTACGTAACCCAGTCTTTGTTTGAGCTCTTGAGTGGAAATCTGGCGGGAATCTTTGTACATGGGAACACGTGACGTAGACAACTTCAAAGAGCCGGAAGCCGACAATGGTAGGCTGGACAGTACATAGGGACACACAGACTGACATTTTTATGATTGACAGTTCGATCAAATGACCAGAGTCCGTCGCCATCCAATCGGGATGCGTTGTAGGTGGGACTTGATTCGAGAAACTGGCATAAGACTTGTACAAGCCTGAAATTCGTCAGTTGGTGTTTAAGAGTCGCAGTGACACACACTCCGTTAGCCATTCGTAAAAATTGGCGGAATTTAGGAAATTCATGAAATAGCTTCGATCAGGTAAGTTTGATGTTACGTTGATTCTGCTTGATACGACTGCTGTTAATTGAAGAGAATTTGTCGTATGTATACATTTTACTTGTATTGAAGTATGAATAGTTAATTATGACCTTAATATTTTGCATTTTTTTCATGACTTTAGCTAGTACTTTTGTTTACGATTGATTACGATGTTGATTCGTTGCATCATTATTCATAATGTTACTATGTACACCTTATTTGTGAGGCGAAAATGTTCTCTTCTTTCGCTAGTAATATGTGTGCATATTATTTCGTGGATTATTACGTTTACGCCCTTTTGAAAGGACGATTTGTATTTGTGAAGAATTGTATTGCTCGCTAGCCGCTATAAGAATTAATATTGTAATTCTTTGCGTAGTTATATTTTGGTAGACAAGAAATTTGTTTACGTAATGATAGATTTTGCCATTGAGTAACGGATTGCCGTTTATCACCATTTGAATGTGAATATTGTGGATTTGGTACGCTTGTGTAGGAAATATATATAAATATATAGATAGTCATATTACTAATCGTAGTAATATTTTAGTACAATCATATTTGAAATATTTTGTATGTATATACTGATAGGGCTCAGTATGTAGATATTTGAATCCTTTGTGTGATTGTGTTATGGCGCCATTTTTGTAAGCGGCGGAGGTGTATGGGAATTTCGATGTGTGCGCATGCGCGACCCAAATGTCCCGCCTTAAACTGATGGTTCAGTTCAGTGACGTAGTGTGAGGGAAGATTTTTATAACCCTATGCTAATGCATTATACCTTTCAACAGGAAGCTTTCGGGGGACGAAAGAATTTCAGAGAATTTCGGGGGACGAGAGAAGTTCAGAGAATTTCGGGTGACGGTGAGAGATACCGAGTGAATTTCGGGTGACCTCAAGGGATACCGTCAAGGGTTCCGGATACTAGAAGAGGAACCGGAAGTCAAGATAACGGCAAGGAACAAGGATTATAGAAGAGGAAGCGGAAGTGGAGATCACGAAAGGAGAGAAAGACAAGGGAACGAAGAGATTTAGATGAGTAGCACTCAAGAAGGGAAAAATCTCCTCACACTGTGAACTCAAATGATGATCAAAGGGATCATTGGGTGAAAGAGAGACATTGATTACTTTAAATTCTTTTAAATTTCATTTATTAAATTGTTATTGTTTAAATTTCATCTTTGTATTTCTTTTAATTTAACTGTCGGCATTGCTGACTGGGGGCTCGTAGCCATAAATATATTTAGTCAATAAATAATATAGTGTCCAGAATTAACCTTCTGAATAAGGACCAGGGGAACTTCTCATAATTCGTTAAAGTCTATAAGAAGAACCCCACCCCTAGACAACCACTACACCTCCACAATCATATTTGTTTTGCTTGAGTTGGATGTGGAAGAGTCCTGGGGGGTCTTGTTAAAGAGTCAGATATGATCTGTCCCTCTTGGAGCCCCACTACAGCTTGTTATGATGTAGGTCAAATCCTTTTGTACTGGTCAATGAAGCTACAACGGCGGACAGACTTATCCGCAGTCGTAGTATCCTTCATGTATGTGAGAAGAGAATGTCTGTTTGTTTCTCATTGTATCAGCGTGCAACAACCAGCAAAACTCATATGCCCGCATAAGAGCAAGAAGCAGCACCAACAACAAGAAGCAGCACTATCAACCAAGCACATAAATACAACAACCACCAAAAACAAGGATCACCCAAACACTACACAAGCAAAATACAAAACAATAACTAAAACACCAACCAAAAACCATAACCGCTAACAAGCCACCACACACAACCACTGACAAAACTCATAATGCAGAATAAACACTCAGTAACCCTTATATACTTTATCTATGGAAATGGAGCAAGAACTACGCATTCTATCTCTAAATTGTAATGGACTAAGCCATGATAAAGCCAAACAACTCGTACATTTTGCAAGAAATTATCACATTATCCTATTACAGGAAATACACGACATAAACATTCACGTAATACAATACCTGGAAAACAATTTGGATGCTACACTCATAGTACAAAATGATTTAATTAACCCAAGATCAGGGGTAGCTGTTATATTAAATAAGAACATAAAAAATAATAAATGGAAAAACTACAACATACCCGACACACTAAATGGTAGGGTATTACACATTTTTATTAACAGCATACACATAATTAACATATATGCACCAGGAAATAAAACACATAGGAGACACTACTACCAAACCCTACAAGAATACCTAAGAGAATTCAACCTCGAACACATGTTGATAGCTGGAGATTTTAACTGCACTATATCAGACCTGGACCGGAAGGGAGGAATGTCTGAATCTGACAAAGACCTTGCCCCCACCGTATCCAAGCTGACAGAGGAACACTCACTAACAGATTCATACAGATTCAAAAATCCAAAAGGGAATCAATTTACATATCACTATAAAAACGATGGAGCCTCGAGACTAGACAGAATGTATGTAGATGACCAAAACAAGGAAAATATAATAAACTCCGAAATCCTACCTTTTAAACGAGCGGACCATAATGCTACTTCTGTAGTAATAAAAACCCGAAACCCACACAAGTGGGGAAGGGGACAATGGAAATTAAACAATCAATTACTATAGCTGGAAACATACCAGCAAGAAATTGCTCATATTTTGACCAGCCACGATATACACTGCAGTAATATAATAGAAGAATGGGAACAGAAAAAAAAGGACATTAAGAAAATCTCCCAATCATATGCACTCTCCATAGCAAAAAACAAAATGTACATTAAGAGGGAATGTCATTATATTATCCACCACCCTGAATCCACAAACGAAGATATACAAACGGCAAAAAGCGTCCTACATACACTGAAAGAAAAAGAAGAAGTAGGAAATAGACTCAGAGCAGGTAAATTCCACTACATTTACAAAGAAGGGAGACACCTAGATAGGAAAGAGGAGATTAGAAAAGGTTTGGAACGAAGCATCACAGAATTAAAAGAAGGAGAAAAAGTCCTAAAACATAAAACAGAAATACTAGACTATATACATAAATTTTATGCAAATCTATACCAATCACAAAAGATACCAACATCAAATATAGCACATTACATGGAAAATGTAAGCTTTCCGAAACTAAGCCAAGAGAATACAGACCTATGCGAGAACCCCATCACGGAACAAGAAATAATAAACGCAATCAACCAACTAAACAAGGATAAATCCCCGGGATTAGACGGCCTAACCGCTGAATTCTATAAGACTTTTCAAAAACTACTAGCACCATTATTATGTAAGATCTTCAAGGAAATATTCAAACAAAAAGAAATGTCCCAAAGCATGAAACAAGGACTAATCACGCTAATCTACAAAAACAAAGGGAATGCAAATGAATTAACAAATTGGCGACCAATCACTCTACTAAACATTGATTATAAAGTACTAAGTAAAATACTGGCCAGTAGAAACACCACCACACTTAACGATATAATCAATATAAATCAAACATGCGGAGGTGATGACAAAAATATTCTAGACAACACCTTATCAATCAAAACCATTATAGACTTTATTGAGAGCCAAAATGATACCGGAGCGATGATCCTAATAGATCAAGAAAAGGCCTTCGATAGGGTTGAAAAAAATTACATAACTGAAATCCCAAAGCTTTTTAATTTTGGACCGATTTATAAAGAGTGGATAGAAATCCTATACAACAACATATCAGCAGTAGTACAAACTAATGGCGCGATTACAAACAAATTCCCGATAGAGAGATCGGTGAGACAGGGATGCCCTTTATCCATGTTACTCTATGTAATGGGAATCGAAGCGCTAAGAATCAAAATACAGAGCAATGAAAACATCAGAGGGATACATATACCTAACCTAAAAGAGGAAATAAAGATGCTACAGCACGCGGATGACTGTACCAAGTTTATAAAAGACATAACCTCATATAAACATCTAATGCAAGAATACTATAACTATTTAAAAGCATCCGGATCACAAACAAACGATGGGAAAACCGAAATCTTGTTACTTGGGAACTGGCGTGGAAACTTTCCAGGTTTACCACCGGAAAAAATAAAGAAACACGTTAAAACACTCGGCATTTTTTTTTTTTTTTTTTGGTGAAAACGAGAAACACTTAAACTACCTAAATGTACTAAACAAACTAAAAAGACAATTACTTTTGTCGAGCTCGCTGTATTTTAACCTTATCGATAGAGCCCACATAGCTAAAACATACCTTTTTAGTAACATATGGTATGAGTTTAGTGTTATAGACTTCGATATGCAGTACATTAGGAAATTCGAGAAGGTAATATACCAATTCATATGGAATGGGAAAATACATAAACTAAGTAAACAGACACTGCAAAGGGAAAACAAGAAAGGGGGGCTTACCATCCCTATTCTTGCTATCAAACAAACAGCAAACATCATTAACAGAATACAAAAATTACAAAACCTGGACGGAAGACTATGGAAAAACATATATGTTTATTTCTTTGGATATATCTTAAACAATTTCCCAGAAATATATATAAAAAAACAAACTAACAAAGAAACTCAAACCCCCAAACATCGCATATAAAATAAAAAACACAATCATAGAATACAGAACTAACAAAGAAATATGGAGCTTACATGAAGAAAAAACATACAGATACTTACATAACATTTATACAAACCAACACAAAACACAAATAAAACATCTACACCCAGACCTAAACTGGAAACCAATCTGAGAGAAATGGGGTAAAATAAAAAACACCAACACTCAAACAAGATTATGTCTATACCTACATGATGCATGGTGGACAGGAGAAAAAGCCTTCTTTAGGGAAATCATCCCATCCATACCACAATGTATCTTATGCAACACTCAATACGATAGCAAACGACATCTAATTTTATATTGTCCAAATACAAAAACACAAAGGGATGCCATTAAACAGGAAATAAAAAATTCAATAGGGAATTTCCAGACAAAACAAGTATTGTACACAGACAACATAGAGGATAAAAACTTATATGATGAGATAATTCCTATAGATAGAGATTGTGTGTGTGTGGGAGTTAGGTTATTGTATTGTTGTTTTCGGTGGGATTTTGTACAGACAGGACCTGCATGGACTCTATTTAGACAGTCTCTTTCCTCGACTTTATCCAGCAGGCCATATCTGTTTAGCGAGCGTTGCATATTCTGGTGGGTCTTCGTTTATTTTGTGTTTTGTGGGCAGGGGGTATCAGTTACAGAAGTGTTGACTGAGATTCCCTTGGGATAAACTCTTGAAGAGAGTTAATTCTCTAGCCCTCAAGTGTTGGCACAGCCTGGTTCCGTTCCTGTCTATGAAAGCTAGGAAGGACACAGATATGTGGCACCCTTCTACTGGTATGTTTTTTTTGGTTACGTGTAGTATTTGCTATAATTGGTATGCGTGGTGTGGGTTTTTTTTTTTTTTTTTTTTTTTTTTAAATTTAAATTTTTAAATTTTTTTTTTCCCCCTAGAGTTTTCTTGTTTGTTATATTTTCTTACTCTAAGCTGTTTATAAAGGGTTGATCTTTGCTCTGTTCATCGAATTCTGTTGTTTGGTTGTGAGTATGTTTTTTCCTCCCCGTTTCCCTCAAGTTTAGGCTGTCCTTGAGGGGCGTGGTTGGTCCAAGCATACCCGGAACTTGGGTTTGTACTCCCATCCCACTAGACCGTTAGGTCCGTGGGGTGGTTTCTCTCCCCTTTTTTTTTTTTTTTTTCGCGAAGTGACCTGGTATAGTCAGTTTTGTCCTTGTGTGGTGCTTTGTGTTGTGCTATATTGTTGTCATGTAGATAAGTTTGTAAGGACTGTATTTCAAATTCCATTCTCGAGTTTTCCTATTTCCTAGTGTTCAATTTGGTTTTAATTTCCAAAGGTATGTTATATCTGTTTTGTCACTAGTTTGGAGTGGTTCTTGGTTTTGCTTGTGTGAGTGCGTATAGGGGATCATAAGTTTATTGGGGCATATGGTTGGGGTTTTTAAGTTTTTATTGCTTCATTTCCCCTTCGTCGATTGATATCCGTCAAGTAAATGCTGAGTTGGGCCGTGTTTTCGAAGGTTACTTCAATGTGTGCTTCTGTAATATTCGAGGCTTCCGCTCCTTATATATGGATGTTGATGGTGTACATCTAAATGCCCGTGGGTGCCGGTGGCTGTTAACCCGAATTGTGTCGTCCGTTCTGAGGAATGTTGGAATAATTGACATTTAGAGTGTAAAGAGAGAAGGAAGCATATTTGACTTGTAACGATTGTTTGTTGTGTTCATGTGAAAAGAAAATGGTGGTTAGTTTATTGCGATTCGTGTATTTCGCGTAATAAAATTGAGTTGATGTGATTTCTGTCGTTTTATATAATTAATGAATCTCAGTGTTGGATCTAGTAGATAGTCTATCTAAACTCCCTGCTGCCGTATGGCTAGGTAGTTTGTATTGTACCTTTTGTACGGGAGCATAGTCGCAATATTTTTCATTTGTGTTATTTGTCGATTTTTTTTGAAAGCATTTTGAAAAAGACTTTCTTGCTGCTTTTTTGCTAGGTATTTTTGTACCATTTGCATGAGAGTAATTTTAACCGTGTTTTATGTGGTTTGTTGTTTTCCTTCGATTATTAATAAAATAAATAAATAGTCTATCTAACTCCTTGCTGCCGTGTGGCTAGGTAGTTTGTATTGTACCTTTTGCATGGGAGCATAGTCGCAATATTTTTCATTTGTGTTATTTGTCGATTTTTTGAAAACATTTTGAAAAGGACTTTCTTGCTGCTTTTTTGCTAGGTATTTTTGTACCATTTGCATGAGAGTCATTTTAACCGTGTTTTGTGTGGTTCGTTGTTTTCCGATTTTTGAAAATTTCTTGTGTTTTTCTGGGTATTTCCCTCCATGTTGCCTTTTTGCTAGGTATTTCTTTGTGTTATCTTTGGCATGGGGGTATTTTGTCTTTTTTCTCATTTTGTTAGACGCCATTTTGCTGGGTGTATTTACTCTTTTTCCCTCGGGGGGGGGGGGGTTGTTTACTGGCTGTATGCAGTCTTTGTTTGGGTCGTTAATTTTGGTTTCCCCGTCTTGACGGCATCCCGCTGATGTTTGTCTAATTTGTGACTGTAGTGGCATTTGCCTTGCGGGGGTAGTCTGTTTGTAATATAGTTAATGAGGCTATGTTTATTTGGGTTTTGGAAGTTAGTTTTCTGTGATCCAAGTATTTTTCCGTCTTGTTTTAATTGCCAATAGGATATAATTTATAGTCTCTTGGTAGAGGGTACTGTCTTGTATCCCGTCTGTGTATAATAAGTTGTTTTCATTATAAAGTCCATTTGTGGCTATGATTTTTTGTTTTATTTGTTCTCTCTGTGGAGCGAGTGTTTTACATTCTAGTATTGTGTTTTTTTGTGTCTCTTCCTTCTTTACAGATTGAACGGGGGGGGGGGGATGGATTTTATTATTTTCCTCATGTAGGCTTTTTCCCCTGTCCACCATGCATCGTGTATGTATTCTAATATTTTGCTTTGGTTTTGGGGATTTTTTATCCCTGCCCATTTTTTCCAGATTTTACTCCATTGTAGGTGCAGTAGTTTTGTTTCTATTTTGTGTGGTTGTTTTTGGTGTAGTGTTTTGTAATATGGTTTGGATTTTTTCTTTATTTTCTTCTTTCCATATTTCGGGTTGATCTCTATATGTTTTTATTGCATTTGTTACGCGGTAACTTCCCTTTGGGGGTGCAATTTGTTTTGTGAGATTGTTATTCAGATATATATCGGGCTTATGTTTAAGGAGAAAACCAAACCAGTATATATATAACCCTTGCCCTCACATCTGTTTCTGTTATATTCCTATAGCTATATTCACTAGTCGGGATGAAATAGTTGGTTTTGTAGTATGGTCAGGTTTACCGTACATGTATAGGTGGAGGGATTGGATCTGCACAAATTAATACAGTCACAGACGGGGGGTGGGGGTGTTTCCATTGGGATAAACTCCTTAATAGGGCTTTTGCCTACCGCCTCCTCTGTGTACTGTTTCTGTGTTGTTTAATTTCGTAATTGTTTGATAATTGGTTGTGGTTGTGAATTTTATATATAATGGTAGACAGTCCTGGTTTGGTTAGTTTGTGATCGCAGGATGGGGTTTTGGGGTTTCCGTTGGGATAAACTCTTTAATGTTGATAAAGTCGAGGGAAGAGACTGTCTAAATAGAGTCCATGAAGGTCCTGTCTGTACAAAATCCCACCGAAAACAACAATACAATAACCTAACCAGCCCACACACATAATTTCTATCTATAGGAACCCAACAATAAGCAGATAAGTATGCACAACAGCAAAGTAAACTGCGTACATGCATACACAAACACACAAATCCACACAAAATAAAACAAAAATAAAAAGTCAATTTTTTTAAAAAATGCATCTATTTTCATTTTTTTAATATAAGAGAAACAAACAAAAAAAAGGAAGAAATTACAACTAAATATGATTAACCTCCTAAACAACACATCATATAACGAACCTGAATCCAAACTATCCCATTCAAATCTTTTCCAGCTTATGTTCACACGAATCTTGGAACAATGACTACCAATGATTAATTACAACCCAGCCCGGATATCAATCAAACAATTCTCCAAGTACAGATAGAACTACACCCCAGGGACTAAAACCAAGTCTACCGTGCCACTACTGAAAACTAGATAGTTAACCCAAAACTCTTAAGATATGATCTAGATATTGCCAGTCTATACACAAAATCAGATGCGTTTACAACACAACACACACAAACAGCACCACACCGGACTTAAATGACTATGGCAAGTCACTCAAAAATAATAACGATAACGAAATGGGGATGGGAGCGGAAACTTTTACCCTGAACTTTCGTAAAGGGAAAACGAGTACGATCCTAAGTTTCATACATGTCGGGTTCAAGGCAAGAAAACAATCACAAGCACTAGTGTTTGCAAGTATTGACCTGAGAATGGAAACCGGCCTGCCTACCGAGTGGGAACGGGGTACAACTCAGAACCCGCATGCAGGGACAACTCGAGATATATGGCGAAACGAAACAAAGATCAACCCTGACGAAAAAATAGATAAATAAATAAGTAAAAAAACAAAAACAAACAAACAAACGAAAAAAAAAATAATTAAAAATATAATTAAAAAAATAATAAAATTAAAAAGTTTATATAAAACAAAATGAATACAAATAAAGCAATATCACATATGGAATCTACATATGGGAGGACGGGGGACACATAAATCACAAACCATGACTTTTAGAAACGAAAAACAGGGTGACACCTCCAACTCTTTACCAGTATCTGCTGGAACGGGGTCATGGGGTGCCAACATAAGTTTGTTTCTCATTATAGAGCGGTCACGTGGTAGCCACTTGGTTTTATAATATTAATTCCGTGTTTGCAAACAAACACCTTCTTCTCTCTCTCCTGGTGTGTTTTCATTAGCCTATATGCTCTCCAGGAGGAAAATTTCTTATCGTAAAAGTAGAATTAAAGTTAATATCGGGTGTGTTTAACTAGCCAGTTGGCTTTCCAGACATTATTCAGCTTCAGTGCTCCATATTTTACTATTTCTTTCATTAATTGCATAGTAAATGAAATTAATAACTATTTGGTATGTTTTTTTTTTTATCATTAATATATGCTGTATATAGTAAGTTTAGAGGATTGAAAATACCTAAATTGTTGGTTATTTGATTTATTACTTCAGTTCTCTCATTATTTAAATGTATACATTCTAATATTATTTGTTCTTTCCTATCCGTAGCAGTATTACATAATAAACATTTAGGTAAAGAGTGGATTATGTTTCTTCTATATGCGTGTTCTTGTGTCCCTGGAAGATGTTTTTAACAATCTTGGTACTAAGTTTATCCTTATTTAGGGTGTCAGGTTGTTTTTTCTTAGACAAGTTTGCTCTAAGAGTGTTGGCTTTTCTTTTCTTCTTGTTTTTTTAGCAGGTGTTGCTAAGCATGGTTGTGCATATTTTGTTTCTACAGTTGATGTAGTCTGTGTTATGGCATACACTAGTTGTTTGGGTAAAGTTTCTTCAAGTTCCATTGTGTTAATTGTTGAATTTGTGAAGGTTTGTATGTTTTCTAGAGTCTCTGTATCTGTATGTATAGGTGAGGTTGCTGGCGAAGTGGATTGTGTTCTGTTTCTAAGTAGGGGAGTGATCTCCATCTCCTCCTCCGAAGCATCTGTCTGTGTGTAATCTTCTGTGTCTGTTCCTTCTAGCAGCAGAGAGGGTGAACAGACCACTTAAGGGAGTGGTCACCCTTGTGTTTGGACCCAAAAAAAATAGTGACCCTTCATAGAGGTCAATACCACGTCTACGATTATTGTTTGTCCCAAACAGAACCGTAGACGCCCCTCTCTGCTGCTATCCATGTTGTAAAGAAATTTTAAGTTTGATGAATATTTTTCTTTTCATGGGGAATCTTCATCTGTTTTATGTTTCAAGTAATATTCAAGTTCTGATGGTGGTTTTTCTATTTTTGGATTTATGTTCTTTCTTTTTTTGTAATATATCATCAAACTTCTGTATCGATCTCCACCGCAATTTTTGCAAATCTGATATAATCCTCTAACGCCGTTGTTACAACCAACACATTTTCGTGGACCAGCATGAAGATTTTTCTTTATAAGATAATTATGTTTCTTGCAATATTCTCCACGACATTTTTTGTTGCATTTGTTAGTGGTTCCTTGACGCAGCCACGTACAATTGTTCATTATGTTAATGATTTTATCATCACCTTGTTATAATAATTAAATCATTATGTTATAATAAAATGGTATATCCGGAATCTTATACTGCAAGGATAGCTCGAGAACGATTACAAGCAATTAAAAAATTTCTTCCTGTTAGAGATTCATTTAGAAAAAATCTACAAGCGCAGCAAGAAGCACAAGTTGAGTACGAAGAAGAAACTAAAAAACTGTTTAAGCCCGTCACTGCAGCTACTGAGAAAGTTACAACAGCCATCAAAGAAGATCTTCTTCCGGTATCAAAACAAATTGCGGCGCAGACTGAAAAAATAGCAAGAAGAACTAAACAGACAAAAAAGATTTTACGAGATCTTCCACCTGGCATAGCCAGGGAAATAGCTGCAGCTCAGCCTCCACCTGTCGGTGAGGAAATACTTGAAGGTATTGAAAAAATTCGTACTGAAGTCGCCGACGTGAGAAAAAAACATACATCTGAATCCAAACCAGTAGAAGAAAACTCAGAATTGATTGCAAGATTTAACGAAGGGGTTGTTGATGATATTATAAATACTAAAAGAGAAAAATTACCTGAGATGATATTATTTGGTATATTTAATAAATCTAGTATTTTAAAACCACGTCATGAAAAAGTAAATGATGATAATTTCATTAAATGGATATATCGCGTATATTACAACAAAAAACAAGCTAGAGGTCCAGAATACAAAAGTCTTCATGAAGAAGTAAAAAGACTTTATAAAGAGAGAATAAAACAACTAGGACAAGAATAACCCTCCCAGTGGAAACTTCCTCCATCTTTACGTAAAATTTCCGCGCCGGAAATGACATTTACACCGACAGATTCACCACATGGATTTCGAAGAAGTGACTCCCCGGTCTTCACTGAAGTATTTTCTCCGGCAATGCAACCACCAGCATTTAAAACACCTCAAGATGAACCTAAAACAGGATCTGGTTTATGTCCTGATAATATCCTCAATGACGTCTCACGGTTGGAAGTTCTTATAGGGGGAAACGTGCAGGAAATATCTCAACAGAAATAACCAATGAAGCAGCTGATATTTGCCGGCGACTATTTCAAGGTGGTATCATGGATATCGGCGTTTACCGAGAGCTTATTGATGAGCTCGTTGATGATTAGTCACCGCGATTAGATAAATGGTAAATAAAATAAGATGATCATACATAATAATCATCGTAAATCCGTACAGGTCAGAGCGGTAAACTCACGATTACCAATCTATAGTGTTATTTACGGGGATGGACTTGGTGATGTCATTCGGGGATTATTCACAAGGATAGCTCCAAAAGCAGCACCTATTGCAAAACAATTATCGATGAAAGCTATCGATATTGTTCGTGAAAAAGCTCCTGGAGCAATTATCAATGTTGCTGGTAAGGCATTCTCGGCGATCAAAGATAGACTAGCACGATTATTGCGACGAAAACGACAACCACCAGTGAAACTGGCAAGTACTGAAATTATGCCCGCAGACGTAAGTAAAATAATAAATCAGGCTGCAAATCAAAAACTAGCGGCGTTAGCAGATCAGGGACTCGGTGAATCGGGAAATAATATCTCAAGTTTGATATCCGGAAGTGGAACTTCCCGAGGTGGAATTTTCCGAACGCGGTAATCAACGTGTTAGACGAAATAATTATAATAAAATGTTCAAGCGCGTATCCGACACAGCATTTGACATGGAAGCACCTGTCCTTAAAGATGAATCGGTACGTGATTATCAGTTTTTTTCTTATGACGCACGAGTACCAGATCAACGTGGAAGAATTGAACTGCAAGTTCATGACACAAGTTGATACTTTTTACCCGCTGAGGCCTTTATTGAGGTAGAAGGTACAATTATAAAAACGGATGATACTAATTACGCAGGTGCAGTAAAAGTTGGTTTTGTCAACAACGGGATCATGGCATTATTTGATAGTGCCACGTATATGATTGATGGAAAAAATATTGAATCGATTGAGAAAGATGTCGATGTTGCTACAACAATAATTGGTCTAGCGAGATATTCTGATGATTATACAAGATCAGCAGGTCCCACAATGATGTTTGTGAAAGATAACTCCAATCACCCTGAAAGCAATCCGTATAATATAAGACGACCAAGAAACGATGCCGATACCGCTGATGCTCCTGTGTGGCCAGTGGTTCATGGTTCTAATGAAAATTTCAACTTGGGATTTGCAACGCGTAGAAATATGTTGTCAGGAGATAATAGAGGTTTTTCATGTACAATTCCACTATCGCACATTTTTGGATTTTGCAGGAATGTTAAAAGGGTTATTTTTGGAGCTAGACACACGGTTGTTCTTGTAAGAAAAGTTAATGATAACGACGCTCTGTGGAGACCTGTTGGTGATGCTGGTAAAGTAATATTATCGAAACTTTCACTGTGGATGCCGGTAATGACTCCAACGATCGCAGAAGAACAAAAATTGATTTCTTTCATGGACACAGGTGGTAAATCCTTGTTGTCATGGTTGATAACAAGCACAGATAGTATGCAAACTAACGTTAACGGTCAGTTTACATGGCATATAGCATCACAACAAGGTGTTTCTGCACCGCGGCATATTTTTATTGCGTTTCAGGAAACTAATCGTTTAAACTCACAAACTCACTCTCATATGATATTTAACCAACTAGGTCTCACAAATATTTCCTTACGGATAAACGGACAACAAGAACCAACGGAGAATATACAACTAAATTATGCACAAAATCATGTAGGACGTGCATATCATCGTTTGATGTCATTTATGGGACATGATCAAAATGTAGATACTGGGTTGCAAATATCACAATATGATTTCAGAACTTTGTATCCGATTTATTATTTTTCACTGGAGCATCTTGATCTATCAAAACAATCTGTCGTTGATATACATCTTAAAGCAACATTAGATACAGGTGGTGTCGATTACAGAGCAATCTCGGTTATACTTAGCGATAAAGCCATGTTACTTGAAGGTGGTAGTGGTCGAATGAGAGTCGTTGATGCACCAGTGGAAAATCTTTAATCGTGTTATTTAAAAACACGAGTATTATCATAAAATGCCATATCAACACGTTAGTGTCAGTCTGACTCACGGTCAGATTAAAAACCTTCAATCAAATTCAGCAAAAAACTGCGGAATGAAAATATCACTAAAGCGAGATCAGATCACGGGTGGTCAAAATAAACTATCATTATCAGAACGCCAGCTTAAACATTTCAACGACGCTAAACAATCAAAAACAGGCGTCAAACTCAATCTCTCTGCGGGTGCGGTTAAAGACTCAATTAAAACAGGCAGTATATTTCCACTTCTTGCGGCTATTCCAGCGTTAATAGCTGCTGCCGCGCCAGCCGTAGCAAAAGCAGCTGCGTTAGGTGCTGTTGGAACAGCTGCTGGAATGGCTCTAAAGAAAGCAACAGGGCAAGGATACAAAAAAAGGGACGCGGCTTAAGATTGCCAGGATCTCGTTGGGGAAAAGGCCTGAGACTTCCACATTAGACGTTCCAGCATCAAATTTTGATTTACTTGATGCCGCTAAAAAATTAAAAATAAAAGCCTTTAGAGGTGTTTTCATGCGAGATCAATTACCAAAACAACCAAACAAACTCGAAACAGGTATTATTAATCTCGACGAACGTTCCGGGCCTGGTACTCATTGGGTATCATACGCGGTTGATCCACGTGGAATCGTTTATTTTGATTCATACGGGTTAGCTCCGCCTGTTGAATTTATCAAGTATGTTGCACCACTTCACGCAAGAACCAGAGGTTCCAAAGTTTGGTATTCAACGCTACCCACACAAACAATGACAGATCCGCCAATATGCGGCCGTGAAGTAATTAATATACTCGACGCTATATCAAAATCATCCAGGCCGCCACATAAAGTTGTGCATGATTATACAAGCAACCGATTCGTTTTAAACAACAGGTCTTATTATAATGGTTGATATTTACGGAAGATCTTCTTCACGTGTTAAGAAAAAGCCCGGCGACGTTGATCTATCGAAGTACGCGACTAAGGATGACCTCGCTGATATTATGAACCTGGCTAGAGTTGACCCAGAAGAGGTTGTTATTTTTCAAGATCGACATGGTAAACTAAAAACGAGCAATATCAGATGGAATGATATAGTTCGACGAGTATTTGGTGCAGTTGCGGATAATATACCCGTGTTTACTGACAGCGGCAAAGTCAGGGATTCAAGTATATCGTTTACAACCATTAGAGATGAAATTGGAAGGAGCGTTGCTAATCGTGTGAAAAACACCGGCGTCACAATGACGGGTGAACTTAGCATGAACGGAAACAAAATAGTAGTTTTAAGAGATCCAACATCCGACGAAGATGCTGCAACGAAAAGGTATGTTGACACCGTAGATGGTAAATTATCCACGTTACGGGCTGAGTATGACGTTCACGTGGGCGCTTTTGCAAGATTTCGCAGAAACCATCAAAAAACCACAGAAGAATTCTTCGGAACTCCGCCTGTCGTCAACATAAAACTCGTTGATATCAAAACCAACATTGACACGATCAAACAAACACAGCAGGATATCAAGACCAACATTGACACGATTAAACAAACACAGCAAAACATCGTAGCGAGAATTCCTGAGATCGTTAACAAAACCAACTTGATTAAAATTCCAACCGGAATAACTCCCGGACATATCACAAACATCGTGTACACGGTATCATCGGGATTTGCTACATGGTCGCAGCAAAATAATACAATCAAATATACCGCAACAGTCACTGGCGTGTACAGGCTGTCTGTGTTTAGTGCTGCAAAATTTGAAATATTTACAACGTTTCCATGGTGTCATTCCACCGACAGGTTTTCCGGGGTTGTATCTGTTATATTAAATAACGGAACTGAAGAAATATTTATTCTGGAAGCAGCTGATAAGAAATTAACCGCAACATCCTTCTGGTGGTGTTTGGAATTTGTAGCTGAAACACCTCAATTGGTTACGGCATAAAATATAATGAGTGCCATCGACGTTCAAAGATTTAGGTACAATCAAGCGCGTGAATGGCAGGCAGCGTTGAAAGATCGAGTCGAGCAATATACAGTAAAAATAAAAAGGTATCAACGACGATTAGTTATCATCGACGTTGTTGTTTATTCAGTATCCGCTGTTGTTGCTGGAACCGGTGTCATATTATCAGCGTTGACAATGATGGCACCAGTAGCTGTAACTATTTGTATTTCAGCGGCAACAACTATTGCAGGTGTGCTTAATATCATCACAAAAAATATGTACTTGCACGAACGAAAAATTATCCGATTACATAATAAAATTACACACAGCGACGGTAGCATACTCGAAATTATCCTCGTTGTTATCAGCGAGTCTCAATGATGGAATTATATCTGATTTTGAGTTTTTAATGATGACTAAAATATACGACGAGGGTATCGGTATTAAAGATACAAGTATTAATAATGACAGAATTACTCCAGCAGATCATGACGAACACAACCCCGCACAAGACCACGATGATCTCGCTAAGCTCGATTAATCCTGAATTTAACATCAATTTTCCAACTGCAATTCGCGCGAATGAAATTGCACTAGCACAATTACGAGTATATTACAGCTGGCCAAATATCAGATCAAAATCATTTAATGGCACACCAGCAAATAATTCGCTCGTATTTGCTGATAAAAACAAACCTGATGGAACACCTGACTGGGTTGTTGTTGGAATACCAACCGGTAGTTATGAGGTCGAACAAATCAATGATGAATTTGCTCGTAGAATAAAATCGATAACGGGAAAAGAAGTAAAAATATCAATTAATGTTCATGAACCGACCCTGTCCTCGACGGTTGAGATACATTCTCCTGATTATGCCGTTGATATTTATCAATCCACGATAAGATCCGTACTAGGTTGGCCTAAAACTCCCCCGGTGTATGAAGGACTACCAGAACCAACTCGGGATAATTTTACATCATCGAAAAGTTTTCATCATAATATTAAAATGAACTACACAAGTTTCTGGTGGAATATAGAAAAACGTGTATGGGATAGACGGGATCAATTTCATATCAATAATATTGGTGAGTACTATTGGCTCTTACACAACGTTGATGGTGGTAATTTATTTTACGATATAAATATCAATAATGTCATTAATATCATAAATTCAGATCATGAAGAACAACTGGTTAATTTACGTGATAGTTTCCGGGAATATTTGTCTGATTTGACATCTACGCGTGAAGAAATTATTAAACGGGTGGAAATTTTAAATCATATAGCTGATACTATTGAATATTTTCATAACAGAATCATAAACCTGGTTTTTGAATCATCAGGCGATTATAGAAGATTTTTCGCAACCAAATACAAAATATCCGAAGCTGACATTGTAACATTTAAATTTCCTGATTATAATCCGGACAAATTAAGAAAATCTGTCAATGATGTCATTGATGAGTTTTTTCCTAAAATACTCGATGCATGGAGAAAACTAGCACCATATCCAACTGTTCTCAGACATGATAATGATCCACTCGGCGGCGGTAGACACGTATCTCCGGGAATCGTTAATATAACATCGACGATCGCGGTTAATCTAGTTTGTGACGTAATCGAAGGCAGTTATCAAATAGATCTTGGAAAATCAAATCAGGCTCAACAAGGATACATCCTATACACGTTCACACCACAAGTTCCCCCTGGCGATTTGATCGTGCAAGTACCAACCAATCCTGTTTATCTACGCACACATAATCAGTATTTGTCACGAATAAATTTCAAACTCACGGACCACCTTAATCGCTTAATTGGCCTACGTGGAGAAGAGCTTGTGATAAATCTGTATGTGAAATCGTAGAAAGATCCAGCACGTGGGGGTTTTTATACACTTGAAAACGCGCGTTTTCACAAAACATAGAACAATTTAGCCACGGAAACGAGGATTTCTTATTAACACAATGAACTCCGTCGAGAGAGTCAGGCACATTCCTGCATTAAAGTCGATCAACTTAAAAAAATAATATTCCAGAATGAATAAGGAGCGGATTAAGAAATATTTTATTTTATCAGAATTATTTTTTTTCTGAAAATTTGATCATTTTACATAAATCTGAGTACCAACTAACCCATCAATTTCAGAAAAAATAAAAATAATTCAGAATAAATAAAATAAATAATAAATCTGACTACCAACTAACCTATCAAAATTACGAAATTGATTATTTTACATAAATCCAAGTACCAACTAACCCATCAAAATTACAAAATTTATCGGTTTGCATGATTCAGAGTACCAACTAACCCATCAAAATTACAAAATTGATTATTTTACATAAATCCAAGTACCAACTAACCCATCAATTTCAGAATAAACATAATAATTCAGAAATAAATAATAAATCTGAGTACCAACTCACCCATCAAAATTGCATAAATCTGAGTACCAACTCACCCATCAAAATTGCATAAATCTAAGTACCAACTAACCCATCAAAGATCTCAGTCATCTTCAAAATTACTACTTTGGACGAAGTTACTCTCTGACATAATTTTTCTTAATTGTCTTATACGAGCACTAATTGTTTTCTTTTCCTCGTACTCGCGGGATAACAGCGATCTAATTTTTTCAACTGCGGCAGAGAGAGGAACGAACTCCTTCACATGATCATCTTCTACGGTAGCTAGCGACTGAAACATAGCTGCCTGAATCCGTTTCATGAGCTTATATTCAGATGATAATGTGTGTATTCCTTGGTTTTTACGTTCTTGTAAAATCTCAAAATCAGAAACTATTTTTTCAGGATTTAGTTCATCAGTTATATTAATTCTGTTTTCTTCTAGTTTTTTGATAGCAACAATTACATCATTGATATTTTCATGGTTCATTATATAATATATAAATCTTTAAAATAAAAAATAGAACCCCTAGCGAGTTCGTCGGGACAGATTATGAAATGAATGAAATGAATACAGCCAAGAACTCGTAGCTTGCCACCGCATTCTACCAAGTTCACCAGGCACACGAAATATTACCCTCTATGAGATCCCCTAACCCGTCAAACAACGGTCTAGAGGCCCAAGAGGGGTAAAGATAGTCCTCATTAAACTCGCAGATTGCCACCGCATTCTACTGAGTTTAGAGGACACACAGAACATATAAAGACAGCACAGCCAAGAACTCGTAGCTTGCCACCGCATTCTACCAAGTTCACCAGGCACAAGAAATCCCATAACTCCTAGTTTGCTACCGCAACCTAGCAAGTTCAAGGATATATATAAAGAGTACAATCTCATAACTCCTAGTCTGCCACCACAGACTAGCAAGTTTAGAGGCGGCCCCATAACTCCTAGTCTGCCACCACAGACTAGCAAGTTTAGGGGCAAAACACAGCGTATGAGGCCAGTATATATAGTGGAGAAACCTGGAAAAACCCATAATTGGGGGAAAACCCAAGAAAAATCACCCATCATCACTACAACAGATCTACTATTACACAATGAAAACAGTTAAGGGGAAGTAACCCAGTTACATGAATATGCTCAACGGAGTTATCCCCCTTCAGGTAAGTAGTATTTTTTGACCAAAAAAATAAATAAATATAATTCAATGTGGTGATGATAATTATTGATACTGAAAGGTAATTTTCTGTTTATATTTTTTCGAGAAAGCGGTTTTACATATATTTTCTGCTACTTTTTGTACTGAATGTGAGTGAATATCAAAATATTTCGCAGCCGCGTTCATAGACTGAAATATAATTTCTTTGCCAGTTTCTGTGTTTGTAGCCTTGATCACCCTTCTAGAAACTGTTTTACATCTTCCATTATTACCACGTGTATTATTCTCGCTGTGTGAGATAGCTTGTAAATTGGATAAGGAGTTGTTCTGAGGATCTCCATCAATATGATCGATGACAAGACCGTCTTTGATCAACCCCTTGTGACATTCGTACGTAAATCGATGACACAGATACCTTTTCCCCCAACAGTGAATCTAAGATAGCCAGTATTAGAAACAACGCCAACTGGTCTCTTCAACTTGCAGTGTCTGATGATACCATTAATATTTGATTCATAGTTTGTTATTGTAGGATGTGGGACAAATTTATTTTGCTCCATTATAATAATATTATTTGTTTAAATCATTGTTTGTCTGAAATCTTGATATATAATCCTCCACGGATTTTATAGCATTTTCACCGCTATTATTTTTTTTTTGTCATAATATCTTTAAAGTTCTCTGAACCGTTTTCTGCCGCACTTTCCGCATAATTCTGTTTTTCCTCGCACTCCAATACCACACCGCAGACATGGTAGTGGTCCCAGACTTCCTCGTCGTATGTTTTGTGAGTGCATCCAGCAAAATTCCTTTCTGCAGGATTTGTTGCATCGATTTACTGAGCCGATCATCAACCATTTGCATGGAGACATTGTATATATATATAATTTTCTTTATTTAAATATTTGTTTTAATTATATGAACGAGTTTGAGAGATTATCCCAAACTAGGCCTGTTAAATATAAATTCAACCTCGACAGATTATCTTCTGACTTGCCAGTGCGAGATTTGGTTGATCCGAAAAATAAAAGTCTGATCTCGAAAATTCACGACGCCAAGAAGGAATTTTACACGGATGGTGCATCTCATACATGGTCAACGTTCAAGATTATACGCAACGCTGACAAAGTCAGTGTCGACTCTGTCACGGATGCCACAATGAACGACAAGCGAGCGGCAACTATCATTAACTACATCGCTGAATACGAGGGTAATCAAAAATATTTCTTCAGAGTAAAATTTATTGTACTAACAGAAACAGGTAGTTGGATTATCCGTGACAAATATGATCCTGTCCTTGGTAATAATAAAACTGTCATATTAAGTAAAAATTCCAAACCGGGTCTACTGACGGGTATTGACAAACCGCATTATGAGCGAGCGTATCCTGTAACAGCGGTTATTTATGGAATCTATGAGATAAATAAAAAACCCAGCGTTGATAAACTAGGGCCGATGAAATTTTCAAGGTCAAATTGTGTAGCCGAACGAGTAATAGAACACTTTACAAACGCGATGCGTGGGAATGGATTAACTGATTTAAGACGTAAAAAAGTAAACTCGTGGGCTGATTCAGTTAAGGATACTGGTGCTACAATAAAAGATGTTGCTGAACTAGGAAAACTATTAAAATTTCCAATAACCGTAGCGACAATAACGGGAGAAATTCTGTATGAATCCAAATATAAATCGAAAGGAGCTCCAATAAATATTATCGATCATAACGCGCACGCATGGACTAACAATATTTCCACGTGATCGAACTGTTAGATTTTACCCCCCAGATACTTCTGGGGCAGATATGTTTGATTTTATTAACGAAATAAGTAAAAACGATCCTGTATCGGTATGGTTATTTAAAAGTAATGAGGAAGGTGAATTTGATCAGTTTGTCAGACCAAATGGTGAAATATATCGCACAGAATCCCTCCATGACGAGATGAAAAATCTTGCGGAGATGTTTTTCAAGTACAAGCACTCCACGGAAAATACTGACAAATTACTAACTAATTGTTTTACCGTTCCATCTGTTGCGGCTCATTTTGCTAGAGGAAAAAATTCATGGAAACCAACACGATTTGATTTACTCGAGGACGTACGCGCAAGTTGCGTCGAATACGGACATGGCGGATTATGGAATACCAAATATAATTACAATGATGTTATTTCGGTTGATATGGTTGCATGTTATCCAGGAAGTTTTCTGGGATGCGGAGATTGTTCTGTGTACTTTGAAAGATTTGGTCACCCTACAAACGAGATGACGCGAGTGGCAATTAATGGACCATTACCTGAATTTGATCTGACTGGATTCGCCTGTATTGAATCATTCGAGTTTAACGAAAATCTTCACAAGATTTGTTATGTTTGGTTTGGTAGACATTTTTGTGAAAAACGTTGGGCACTACAGTTTTATTACGATATATGCTAGATTGTACGATATTAACATCATTGGTGGTCAGTGAGGCAATTATATCATATCATGCACAGACCAAAGTTTGGTTGCCCATGTCAGATTCTGAAGTTATTAGCGAGTTTAAGGATGATATTCCCAATAAACTCAAAACCGCAAAAGATCTCGGTAGAAAAATTATAGGTAAATTTACTCAAGGTGGTGCATATGATTATAAAAGACATCACGCACGATTAATTCTAGATGATGCCGAGTACGATTTTATAATCGCTGATACAACAGCGAAAAATATATTTGTAAATCGAGAAAGTGTTTATTTATCCGACGGAACAAAATTGGGTACGATCGTTAGTTACGTAAATGACGTCTCCCCACAGTATACTCATCTAAGATCTTCCATGTTGGCTTATGTTTCCATAAATTTATTATCGGTGATTAATAGATTTCCCAAGACCGCAGTCAGAGCCGCAACAGACTCATTTTATATTTCAAGTAAATATTTAGAATCTGTTATGAAATTTACAGATGATGATGAACGATGGGGTTCGTGGAGAATAAAAAAGGAACTATTACACAATTACACATAATCAGCAGATGTTCCAATGAGAGATTTTTATCGTAAGGGTAATAAAATATCAGAAATGTCGAAAGCGCCATCGTTGAGTGATCCAATAACTAGATATAAGACAGTATATCTCAACGGACCTGGTGGATGCGGCAAAACGATTCGAGCGATTAATGTTTTTAGAAATTCAGATATTATCGTGCTGACACCCACACATAGACTCGCACGTGAGATGAAACAGCGGCAAGTACAATCGTGTACGTATCATAGTTTCTTTCGGTGGCGTGGGGATATATGGACTCCTGAACGGATGGGAGAAAAATATATACCTAAAATAATTATTTGGGACGAGATATGTACGATGTCGTTGGATACATTAAAAACGTTTCTTGATTGGTTGTTGACGAAAAATACCGCCATAATAATGTGTGGCGATCATGGTCAACCGCCGCCTTTTGTTGGACCATCTCCACATGATTGGTTAAAAAATTTCGTTGATTATTATGAAGAAATAGATGATGATCATAGAGCTCTCGATGCAAATTTAAAGGAGTTTAAAAAATTAATCAGATTACAATCAAACAAAATTCAGTGTGAAATAATACGTGGAGTGATCTCAGAGACCTCAATGAGTGATTTTTTAAATTTATGGAGACCCACCGATTTGATCGTAGCAAGTAGAAAAATAATCAGAGACAATTTACAACAACAGTTATTTCAACTACATAAAGAAAAATATTCAGAATTACCCGTACCGTTGTGTTATAGACCATCAGATACACGAAAACAGAATATTAATGTTGATATTCCAGGACAGACAGAGTCAAGGAAACAGAATCTCGTATTAAATGATATTGTCGCCGTTGATATCAGTGTGGTCGAAGATGCATTACACGCTGACAAATCTCCATGGGTGTTGGGATACGCCATGACAATCCACTCGTCTCAGGGATTAACTATTTCTAATACACGAGTCTGGATTGTAGACGATCACATCGAGTGGTCAAATTTAGTTTATTTAGCGGTATCGAGGGTCAGAAAAATATCTCAATTACGTAGAATCATAATTCCTGAAATCGTTGATAAATTTAACATCATCGATGATGATATAATAAGAAAAAAATTAATCGGATACAAACAATCTGACAAAAAAAATAAACGTGACTTTGATCTTGATGTTGAATTTATTATTGAGTTAAAACAGCAGCAGAATAATCATTGCGCCAGTTGCAATTGTATAATGTCATGGCGGTATTCGAGTAATGATTCAAGACAATTTACCGTAGACAGAAAAGATAATAGTCGCGGTCATATACAAGAAAATACCATGTTGACCTGTCTTGAGTGTAATCGACGTCGGGGTGCAGGCACTAGCGCTAGTGCTAGTTAAGTGATCGAAATCAGCGAAGTGATTTTGGCGGTAATTGTGTATCCGTGGGGATTACTTGTAATTGTTCACGTACAAATCCGCGTTGAGGAGCAGCCGAATCTAATCTGTAGATTGCAGGTCTACCTGAGGATCTTGTCACGGTAGATATTTTGTGTGTGGTAACACTCCAAATAGGATCAGTCGCTCTCGCGTTACCACCTTCAAGTTCGCCGGGCTCATATAAATATCTAACTGTAACATCACCCAATATTTTTTGCTTTTCAATACCTTTTCGTTGTGTTGGTATATTTTTTTTTGTGACCGCGCTAATGGGTTTCATGTTGGTTGTTCGTGTGATCTCGCTATTTAGCGCAGCTATCACGTTTGGTAATCTTGCAACCCATTCACGAGATCTTTTATCCTGAATCAACTCCCTCGCGTATTGATATCCAAATAACCGCTCAGCGAGTGTTCGATTAAATCGCTCAACAATTGCCTGATCACGATGAATTGCAGTATGTCCTCGTCGTATTTTGGTATTATGTTGTTTCATCAATGATGATACTGGACCAAGAAATTCCTTGCCAGGATCAACCTGCAATAATTGTGGCCATCGCAGACCACCTCGTTGATAAATTCGTTTAAATGCGTCAGCTACTTCAGCAGCTGTTTTAGTCGCTAACGGTTCTGCTTCTTTGTATCTACTTGCAACGTCAATGACAGTTAACGCGTACTTGTACGTTTTTCCACGCACAGTATCATGCGGTAAAAACAGAATATCAGCTTGATGAACTTCATTGGGAACGCTGACATCGAAATACGCGTACTTAATTTGTTCAGGACGTGGTAGATAAATTTGCCATATTGCCTGCCTGGACAACCACGCGCTAGCAGTAGAATGATTAACCGCTGCTGCATCAGCAAGTTTACTAATTGCTGCTTTACCCTTCCAGTATCCAATTGGTGAATAATAAATCGATTCCATTATATATTACCAGCCCCTAGCGCTAATTTACTTTTCATCGCAGATCTTACTAACCAATTAGCTAATGATTCTCTGATATTTTTATTTTTTATAGAATTTAGTGCATGAATTAATTTCACATCTGCAATATGCCTATCTTGTAGATTTTTACTCTTATAAGCTACATCATGAACATGACAAGCTCGATCAATAGCATTTATTGGTTCCTCGCCTGGTTTTGGTTGATCTTGATTATCGAGCCTGATATCGAGTCGAGTACCAGGACCGCAATAATTATATCCTGGTAGATGTTTTTCTCCGCTGTATTTAGCCCATGGAGCACCTGGAAACTTTGACATCAAATTAGCAATATCACCACCGCGCCTATTAGATAAAAACGAAAATTTCTTCCTACCGCATACAGAACATTTTCCACCATACGCTATTTTTTTATTTTTTGTTATAACCGTAGCTAAATCAGTGGTTGGAGTTTAACTCTACAGCGTAAACAATATAGATTCATGTTATAACATATATGGATATAATTGATTTCTCAGCAACTCGGCAGCGAGAGCCAGTTAAGCACCATCCTGCACTACCAAATTCCATCAGAATGATTATCATGGGACCATCTGGATCGGGTAAGACGCAATTATTACTTAATATGATAATGAGATGGTTGAAATGGGATAAGTTGCATTTGGTAGCACCATCCGCTGACGATCAACGATGTTATGAAGTACTTAAAGATTTTAACGAAAACGCGTGATTACTGGACGAAAATAATGATGTTATAGAGTTTATAACAGATATTGATGAAGCACCGTCCGTAGATGTTTTAGACGGATTTATTAATAATTTAGTTGTATACGACGATGTGATGCTAGATAAACAGTCAAATCCAGCCAGAATATTTTCTCGCGGCAGAAATAAAAATACAGATGTGATCTACGTTACTCAACGATACACACAAATACCAAAAGTGATCAGAGATAACTGTAATATTTTAGTTGTGTTTAATGGCGTAGACACACACACGTTGCGAAATATTCATCAAACTTGGTGCAGCGGAGATATGGATATAATTAAATTCAGAAACTTCTTTTCACGAGCGCAAACTACTCCGCACAGGTTTATAACAATAAATTTGCACGATCCTAGAACAAGATATCGTATTGGACTTGATAAAATATTTGGATGATAAAACTAAACTGATATCATTAACATAATGAACAATTGTACGTGGCTGCGTCAAGGAACCACTAACAAATGCAACAAAAAATGTCGTGGAGAATATTGCAAGAAACATAATTATCTTATAAAGAAAAATCTTCATGCTGGTCCACGAAAATGTGTTGGTTGTAACAACGGCGTTAGAGGATTATATCAAATTTGCAAAAATTGCGGTGGAGATCGATACAGAAGTTTTTGATGATATATTACAAAAAAAGAAAGAACATAAATCCAAAAATAGAAAAACCACCATCAGAACTTGAATATTACTTGAAACATAAAACAGATGAAGATTCCCAATGAAAAGAAAAATATTCATCAAACTTAAAATTTCTTTACAACATGGATAGCAGCAGAGAGGGGCGTCTACGGTTCTGTTTGGGACAAACAATAATCATAGACGTGGTATTGACCTCTATGAAGGGTCACTATTTTTTTTTGGTCCAAACACAAGGGTGACCACTCCCTTAAGTGGTCTGTTCACCCTCTCTGCTGCTCTTCTTGAGTGTTTGTTTGTTTTTTTTTTCTGCACAGCTTGTGCGTATGTTGGTGTTGCATGTGTGTCACTTGTGCCTGGTTGATTCATTTTTTGTGGACATTTCCACATATTGTGTCCTAACCCCTTCCTCCACATAGTCCGTGATTTGTCTCTAGTCAGCTATATATAGCTGGTAGCAAAGAGCACTCTTATTTCTCTAACTGGGTTAGAATAAGATCAATGCATGCCCTGAAGGGCTTTTAATCTTCAAGAAGTTATAACCAGTTATTTATGGAACTATAAATAAATAATGAATACCCAGCTG